>CAWUHX010000445.1:0-158669 GCA_963922205.1 Romanomermis culicivorax
CACACTCTATCAGATTAGCAGTGGTATCAACGCAGAGTACTATCTGGCATGATTTTACCTTTGAAGACATGGACTAGGGAATTCTTTAGCAACTCCAAATAGTAATTTTTGTCATGTTTGTGTGTAAGGATTGAATATGCTTTTTCTGGCTCCAGCGTTGAGTGAAAACCTTGGTCCAATTTGGTGCTGATAGTGGCCAATTTCCTGTCATTCTGAAATTCTACTAGAATATTATTAGTTGACTGAGTATTCTGAAAAACATCATCATGATCTGACACTTTTTGCTGCAACAAGAGTGCTTCAAGTTTTGAAATTTTTTCTTTTTGATTGTAAATCACTAAATCTTTGGATAAATTTTCTTTTTTCAGGTCAGAAATAGAGTTTTCAGAAAAAGGTAACTTAGCTTTCACGTCTGCCAATTCTTAGGATACTATTGTCAATTGTAAAGATAAATTTTCGATTCTTCCATTTGCTTCCAATTGGAGTTGGTTTGGAGAGGCCTAGAATGAGTGATACTGGCGCCTACATAAAAATTGTGCCTTAAATGAGAGTGTGAAAAACAGTTCATTGTTGCTTACGTTTCTTGACTGGATATAAAAATTCATTTTGGGTCTCTTGCGAAATAAGTTGGGGGATATCACCAATATCCAGCGGTTTACTGTTAGTGCCTGCTGTTCATCAAAACAAATTGAAAGATGAAAAACATGAGATGAAAATAAAGACATAAAAAATTTGATCAAAAAAGGGAACAAAAAAATAGAAAATAAGAGATAACTTCAGCAAACAGAAGAAAATTATATGTTTAGATATACTCGATCTATTCTGACAATCAGGGCCAGTGTCATCGCCATCTGTACATAAACTTCCCAGACTCGATTGAGCACTTCTCTGAGATCTAAAAATAGTAATAATTTGAAAAATTATAAGACTCTGAGATGGAACACAAAACTCGTTCTTTGTTTGAAATAGTGGCTCAAATTTAGCAATGGAGAGCATAGTATCTCTCTGCACAATAATGGCATCGAATTCGGATACAATATTTGAACGATTTTTCTAGAATTTTGAGTCATGTTGTATGCTTGAGGTGTTTTTTCTGTTAAATTATTCAGATTTTGCATGGAGTTTTTCACCCTTTGGTAGAAGAATACAAAATTTTCCCGCCATTTTTTGCTCGAAAATACTAATGCATAAGCTTATTGGAACTGATGCATTTTCCGCCAATCTGGTGTTTTTAATTAGAAAAAAATTTGAAATGCAAAAAAATTCGGCCACCTTCATCAGACATAATGATTATTTTAATGGTTTGTTGCTATAATTTAGCCATGGGGTGACTGTAAGCATGTCTACTTCACTTATTAGTTTGTCTTCGATAGTTGTTAACACCAGAATTTCTCATTCTGTGATTAAATCAGTTTATCTTTGATATCAGGCCCATGTATTCGATGAAAATCAGGATTTTCACAAAATTTTATGGGATAATTGACAGTGGCAGACCCAGAAATTTTTTTCAGGGGAGGGGGGTCGGTGCTCAAAATTAAGTATTTTCCCAAAAAACTTCGCGAAATTTTCGAATTTGCCAATAGGTACACTGAAAAAATATCATATTTCAAAAGTTAGGGTGGAGGGGGGCCTGCCCCCTCCACCCCCCTAAGTCCGCACTTGATAATTGATAGGAGATAATTATTGAAAGGATTCATTCTCCAGCATTCTAGAATATCAAAAATGCAAAAAATGTTGTCCCTCCATGCTAGAAGTCTGTTTATAAATTTTCCGGTTTGGCCCAAATTTATGAGACATCCTTGACTTCAAGCTGATTGTCTAGCCGATTGAGAACATCTGCACATTGTTCAAGCCTGCAAATTATTAGGCCTGAAAAATCAAAAATTTAAATCAAGAAATGAGTGTTAAAAAGACTCATGTTCCAACATTCTAGAGAATCAGGACCCTGAAAATTTTTCCTGTGATCCTTGCTGGAAGCATACATGTAATTGGGAGGAGGAAGTGCTATGGGAGCCCCCCCCCCCTCCAGAAATCGTGGCTAGCCATTGTGCGACTGCCCCCCAGGATTTTCGGATCCTATAGCTAGCCATATGGTAGCCATAGGAACCCCCCATACTTTTGGTCCAAAAATACTGGGAAATTTTAATTTTTTTGATGAGAAATGCCGATTTTTGAATAAAATATGGTCAAAAATGTGAATTTTCTGCAGGCCTTATGTTATGAAAACATTTTTTCGGTCTTTTTAGAAGAAAATTACCATTTTTTGAACTATTTTTCAGACTTTTTTCCGTGAAAAAAATCGGATTTGTTCCATGAGAGACCTCTCCACACAGAATTTTGGGAATTACTGAATTCCCCCCCTCCCAGAGCTAGGGGCTCCATTACATGTATGGCCAGAAGTAATAATGATTGTGCAATTTATGATTCTTCATTTTGGCCAAGCTTAAATCTGTCATTAGCAGTCAAATTTTCATGCAATTCAGGTTTTTGTCACTTTGTCTAAAAAAAGGTGACCATAATGACTTTCACAGCTCTATATGGGTGAAGCTTTTTAAATTTTTTTTTTTTTTTTTTTTTTTTTATTATCCAGTTTATGTCAGTAACTCTCTTTTAAGTTACTGCCCGCTGCAGGGGAACAACCGCTTTCGCTGAGTCGCAACTGGATAACATTTTGCCGTATTTAAGAAAAAGAAGAATGTGACCAATGACGATCAATAAAAGCCGGACATGGCACAGTAGAAAAACGATAATAGACAACTGCTATTCGTATGTTTTTATGACGACGAGTTTTGTTAAAATCAAAAAACGGAAAACAAAAACCGCAATGAAATCAAAATATGAGATTTTGTTTTTGAAATTCAAAAAGGTGATGTACGATAGTTACACAACGCCGCAACCTAGACCGACCTAAAACCACGAGTCGATCTATTGCTCCAAACCGAAGGCCGCGCGTGCTACTGTGACATCTTCCCTGACTACGCCGACAAACCTGCTCGCCAGTCCTTCAATGAGCGGAGCCCGACCTGCTGCACGCATCCCAGCCTTACTGCCCAAATAAGATGCATTCAGACATAAAGCAGTGTACACACCGCGAATCATAGCAGCGATGGGGGCCACTTTCGTTTCATTTTGGACGAGATCCGCTGCGCCGTAATATTGCTGATTAATGCTGCCTACCCAGCGATTCTGGGGATTATCTAATATATCGCAGACAGCTTCTAAAGCTTCCACTGCTTCCAGAATCGGGGGATTATTGCATTGTTTAGGAAAACATGAAAATACGTCGTCAGCAGCTGTCTTTGTAGCGCGCCATAATGCTGTCCCTGCGGCGGCACAATTGACTCATAAGCAAAGGGTACCGGAAACTTTCCCTTCTCAGGCGATCGTTACCCAAAAAGCATCTAAGAAGTCTGGCATGATCGCATGAAGGCCGATCCTAAAATACGTCTTCCAGTTAACACCGGACTCGTTGGCGCGTGGAATCAGCCTACCCCACAACCTGTCGTACATGGCTTCCATATCTTCAGTGTAATGATGCCCGCGCATGCGGAATCCGAATGCCAACATGGCAATAAAATCGTTGGCTCTGGGCTCAACTGCTCTAACTGTGGCACACAGTTCCTGAAGCACTTTTGCCCTTTCCGCAGCGGATACCTCCGACCAGGCCTCGAAATAACTTCTGACCTGTTCTACAGTGTCGACCACGGCGTTATTGTAGTCAACATTGTGGCCGGCTGTAGCAAAATTAGGCGAGATAAGGCCATGTTTCAAAGCAGAAATTCTCGCAGCTGCACAATTAGCTAAAAGCTTGAGCGGCCGCTGATCGGGGCAAACCCACCCTGCGCCTATGGCGACGGGAGTGTATCCAACTTCTTGGCAAACGGATGATTCTGTCAACATCCTGAGCAGATTGTACAGCCCAAAACAGCTAACGGCCTGACGGGAGACAGGGAAATCCACGTAGGCTGCGGGATTTACTTTACCGGGCAGGGAGTCTTTTCCCAAAAGGATACGGGCCCAGTCACGACAACTCCTGGAACCGCCGTAGTTACTTCCTGAACCCTAGCAGTTTCGTTGGGGTCCGGAAGAAACCATACCGTGTACTTGCTGTCCTTAGTCAGCCATTCCCCAGACGTTCCTTGTTGATAGATGGCCCCGTTGAGTATATCATCCGTCCATTCGATCCGATTGAGCAATCCGCTAAAAGCTGCGATTATTCCGGGTTTGTCAACAGCCTGGTTCATTGCAATCGGCGTGACTACGTTATTTGCTTGGACGGCAGCCGTTATAACTTGCGGTAATGGTTGCACAACGCCCATCGGAACTTGATTTTGCACGTTAACCGCGTTTGCGACGCCGGCTGCGTTTGCTGCGATTTGGGGTTGATTTGCAACAACTGCGTTTCAAGCGTTGTTTTGAGGATCAGCCATTTTTGATTTTTCGTTTTCTATCTTTTTCACAATGTTAAAAGCACTTTAGGATGGCAGTACGAGATACGGATTTCCTGGTTTCCATAGATTAAACATCTGGAATACAAATTGCAAAGTTACAGCCAGATTGCTCGAATATTGATTGACTAAAATTGAAAATACTAAACGTCGACTCTTGCAAATAAATTTTTAAAAATTGACAAAATCAACATGTTTCACAACAGATAAGTACAATAGATCCAATTATGAGAACTATATAGCAGCTGGAAACAACAAGAGAGCATTTCAGTGTGTCCTACTTTCTGTTTCACTAATAATTTTTATCGTTTGTTGATCTGGTCAATGACAGAATTGATTTTGCATTTCTCTAATTTCAAAACAAAAGCTCTTGACTTTGGCGAAATTTGGCCTATATTGATACAAGAAGTTGATGAATTTAAATTAACCGTAACTTACAAATCTGGCGGATTTTAAAGTACCATTGAATGTAAACAGCTTTACAAAACTTTTTTCACAATATTCAACTTTTACTTTGACTTCACAACTTTTACTTTTTGAAAAATGACCACTGTTTTTCTGTTTGCACAGTACGCATAAATGCTAAAAGCATAAAATGAGGCCCTTTTAAAAAAGACAAAAAGGTCATTCCATTGCAGAAATCAGCATTGGAAAAGCTACATCTGCTCAAAAGTTATGAAAGTCAGCACCAGTCGCATTTTTTGGCTCACTCTGTATTTTTATCCTAATGTGACCAAAAAGTAAAAACTTTTTTCTTCATTTTTGGCGAAATATTGACTGCAGAAGCATGAATATGTTTCGAAAAGCTCAAAAAAGCATAAATAAAGCATATGGTGGCACTTTTGAGCAAAAAACGACATGGTGAAAATGACAAAAAAGATTTGACCTCGATCACCAGATGGCGGAAGGGTCTCTGCAAAAAGTAGTGATTGGAACATTCTCATGCTCTTTGAGTCACTAATTTTCAGAAAAGAAAGAAAAGTCGAATATTTTCGAGTATGTCAGAGTGGAACCAAAAAAACCACCTCATTTCTTCTGTTTTTTTTAAATACTTCAACACATTAAACATTATGTATCAATAAAGTTACTTTGCCCTAGCAGTCATGCATTTTGAAGAATTTTCGAATTCAAATTTTGGAACTAAAAAAAACCAGTGGTACCAAAAAAACCAACACTTTTCTTCAGATTCAATTATCTAACTACAGCTTATATACATATAATTTGGAAATAATCGAAATGCCCAACACCAAGTATGAGAAAAAAAGAAATTATACACGGAAGAAGAACTTGAGGCTGCAGCACAAAGTGTTTTGGAAAAAGAAAAAATGGAACGCAAAGCTGTCGAAAACAAAAAATTTAGCCCTACAAAGTTGCGCGAAAAAATTGCAGAGTTGAAAGGTGAACGTACTGCAAAGTCTATTCAAGGTTAGATTTTAACTTGAGTGATTTCAACAGGGCAATTAATCCACTAAAACATACATATAATTTAAACAGGACATCCTCGAGTTTTGTCAATTGACCAAGAAGAAAGTTTGGTCCGATTGATTGAAGGGATAGCGGATGCCGGTTTCGCGCTGACACCACAGCAGATATTGGGAATGGTTCGTGAATACTGCGAGGTCAACAAAATTTGCAACCCCTTGTACAATCCAAAAACTTTGCCTAGCAAACGAATTGCAGAAGAACCAGTTTGGCAACCAACTAGGAAATGGTTTAATCCAGAATACATCAACTAACAACTAATACTGTTTTAATTCATGTCCAAGTTTGTCGTTGAACAGAAACAAGGGGATGCATTTGGGCCGGTTCAAAAACATTCCCAACCCTTTTCTTATCAAAAATTTTTAAGAAATGCTCGGTCAACAGATTGAGAAATTGGGCATAGGAAATCGGCCAGAATGCATTTGGAATCTTGATGAAACAGGATTTCCATTGGATCCTAACAACATGACAACAGTGTCGCTGGAAGGTCAAAAAGTAGTCAAAATTGTAGGTGGCACCAGACGTGAAAACATAACTGCTCTGGCCGCTTGCAATGCAGCAGGTACAAGATGAATAGATTTCATAGATTTTAATTTGTTTATATATCAATATTTTCTAAAAGGTGAATCTTTGCCACCCCTTATCGTCTATGGTTTAAAAGCAAATATAATAAATTCCATACCACCCGAATGGGCTGGCGACGACAATTTTACATTGCCTGGCACCTGCGTCAGCAAAAATGAATGGATGACTACACAAGTGTTTGAGGATTGGTTCAAATCGTTCGCATTGAAGGTAATCATGAAGTTGCCCTCCCACACAACTTCAAAGCTACAGACGCTCGACATTGCTGTTTTTGGGCCTATGAAAATGTACTGGGCGGAACAAATGCACAACTGGATTGCATCAATGGGGATACCTATGAGGGCGATGAGGAAGAAACAGTTTGTGAACAATGTTTCACAAATCTGGTTCAAGGGCATATATAGATTATTATATAAACAACATTAACATTATATATATATATATACAGGCCCGTAACTAGGGGGGGGAATGGGGGGAATTCCCCCCCCCTGAAATGAAATCCGAAAAAAATTTTTAGCGAATCTGATCAAGCGCATGTATGTGAACAAGTGACTACTCTTGGCACCTGTGAATTTTTTTCTATTCCTTTATTGAATCATAAAAATGAAGGGTTAAAGGTACAAATATTATATTTTATAATAAAATTTGCATGTCTAACAGTGTAATGCGTCTGTGGAATATTAAATGACTTTCATTTCGCTGTTTCCTACATAATATTACGCTATTTCTTGCTGTACGTATTTTATAATTTGCATTGGATGTATAGTAGGGGTTAAAGTTCATGAAAATTTTTTCGGGATTGTTTCAACCTTTGAATCTAATACAATATGAAGCGTATCACTAGGTATTTCACATCTTCAAATTTAAACAACAAAGGTCAATGTGTACATCAAATTCAGCTTCTTCACGTGAATCTAGTGCTGTGAATGATTCTCAAAAACCTTCAGAATCAACAGCTTAGTTAGAATAAAATTGTATCATCGTTCTAATGAGTTAAAATTTATTTAAATATTAATCCAGTTGTAACACTAGCATCAACTACTGCTTCTACAGAATCATCGACGCCAGCAGACCTTTCAGTAGCATCATCAGCAGGTTAGTTCAATTCAAACAATAAATTTTGATGCGCAATGAATTATAATTTTGAATTCAGAAAATAAAGAATAGCACTTCATTAATTTTGAATAGATTTTATTAGTTGTTTAGTGCCAATAAATTTTGATCTTGAGTTTTCTCAATTATGTATTTTAAATATAGCGTTTTAAGAAATTTTTCGAGCACTAACAGTGCTAAAAATTGATTTTTTCTGGGGCTTCGCCCCAGGCCCCACCAGGGGGCGCTTAAGCGCGCCACCCTGGACCCCTCAGCCTACTGGTAGGTCGCTGCGCGACCTCCATTCGCCGAATTTTGAGTAAGTCAAAACATTTTGGTGATTCCCCCCCCTGAAAAAAATTCCTAGTTACGGGCCTGATATATATATATATATATATAATATTTCAGACTGCTGAGTAAAAATTTATATATTACAGCCCTGTCAGAAAAAAATGTATAAG
Source organism: Romanomermis culicivorax (assembly GCA_963922205.1). Lineage (NCBI taxonomy): Eukaryota > Metazoa > Nematoda > Enoplea > Mermithida > Mermithidae > Romanomermis > Romanomermis culicivorax. Next base: position 8,069 of record CAWUHX010000445.1, read on the forward strand.
CCGGTCTTGAAGCAGTTGGAATATACCTGTTCAATCCTCAAAAATACAACTGTACCTGCTTTGATCGTATTCTGCCCGATAAGTACAATAGATGGATTGAGATAGGCAGACCCGAAAATATGTTGGAAGAAGAGAAGGAAGACGATGCACCTGAAGCAAACCAAATTGATCAGCCACAACTGGTAAGAAAATTCTCATATTCTTCAGATGCCAAACCCATATTTTTCTTGATCTAGAATCATCAAGCTGACGATAGGTGGAACCCCCCACTGCCTTCGGACAATGAGGGCAACCCGGTGGGTGGACATTGAGTTTGGATCCAAGATGATGATGAGGATTTGTTGAGCGAAACCCCCTCGAGTTCAACTGGTGGTAGAAAGTCGATGTCATTTTTAGACATCGTGGCGAACCACATGAACCAAACGATTCCAACTATGACCAACAAATGTATGAAGCGGGTCGATATGAATGCGGCAATTATAACTCACCAAGAAATCAATGAACAACTTCATGCCAGAGCGATCAACACAATGTCGAAATAAGTAACAAAAAAGTGTTGCAAAACAGTCCTTGAATCCAGGCATGATGGAAGGGAAAGCGATTCAGTGTCAAACGGCAATGATGATGATGAAGAGCCGTCTAAAATCGTCGCCCTCCAATGAATTTTGAACAAAGAAACATGTGACATAGAATACAAAGGTAGGAAGCAACATGTAATATATTAGGTACCTGTTGTGACCTTATTACTTGTTAAAGGCAAGCTTTTTGCTGTACATTCCGACAAGCCCAAAAAGTTCTACATTGGTTGTTTGGATCATACTTTTTGCCAGGAATCAGGTGGTGCCATTGTGGAAGTGTTTTTCAAGTTTTTGGATTTCAAAGGAGATGGGCGTTACTACCTTAAACCGAACAAGGTGGTTGAAAAAGTGCCAGCCAGAAACGTATTTGTTGGCCCAATCAGGCATGAGCGTATAAAGAACAGTGGCTATTTGTTGAACAACGTGACTTTCGAAGAAATAGGTCGTGAATGAGCTGCCTTTTGTGCAGCACTGAATGATTAAATAGTCGAACCTGAATATATGTAAAATATAAAATGTTATTTTGATGAAAAATAAATTAGGAAAAACGTTTTTATGCTTTTATGTGAAAAAATGTATTGACACGGTCTATAAGTCGGAAGAAACTGGAAACCACTTCCTATAATGCAAAAAAATCCATAAAATCGATTGGTTTTTTTTTGGTTCCATGGTTTTTTTTGGTCCACTTTCGAAAATCGTGTTTTTTTCTTTCTTAGCTAAATTAATTTTTTCTCAACTACTACTAACACTTATAACTTTTCATATACATCGTTCGATAGACCTTTGAAGGCCCTATAGAAAAAGTATAAACAATCTATATAGGCATTAAATTTGGAAAAAAGCTAGCCTAAATTCTCCAAAATGGTTTTTTTAGAACTGTTCCAGTGCAGATTTTTCACCTTCTGAGTGTGCGTTTCCAGGCATAACTGGTCAAAGGGTCAGAGCATGGTGCAAAATCAGGAACATTAGTGCGCTGTGGACTCCAAGAATAAAATTGGTTTGCAGTCAATGTTTTTAGGAATTTCGATTGCATGACCACTACATGAAAGGCCACTGAGTTAAAAAGATTGCAGAGGCGCTACAGTGTGGAGAGATGCAATGCAAAAAATTGCAAACACAAATTTTATTTTTTTGACAAATAAAAACAAAATTTCAAAATTTGTCACCAAGAGTCCTATGTGTCTGTGATGACTAATCAGGGGCGACATTGTCTTTGCGGCTGGCAGCAGAGGTGGTGGCAGTGGTTCAGCTACAATGGGCAATGGTGACAGCAGCCAATGCTTAGAGTCCAGCGCCTAGAGTGAGTGACTGGTCACTCAGGTGGCTGGCAGCATGGCAGCCGCCACCTGAGTGCAACGACATGAACAGCATAGTACTGCATAGTTTGATTCCCCAAATGTGTGGCAAGAACCTCATTTTCAAGATACAAAACCATTGGCTGTGAGGGCTGGTCCAAACCACTAATGGCATTGTTGTACGGATGGGTAGGGTGACCATTATTTCTGGATCCTGCTGGGTTGCCATATTCATTCGGAGAAAACTGTTTTTGGAGGGATGGAGGTCTACCCTGAGGATTAGATAAATTATTCTCACCAGGTCCGCCAGTATGGTAGCGGAGCAGGCGGCAGTGTGTTGCTGGCCCAATACTCCATAGTGACGACATGGACGATCACAACAATCTGTGGTGTGGGTGGTGCTGCAGCAAAATTGGCACTGACCATCCATGGAGTTGTCGCCCTGCAAGATGTAGCATTCCAACTTGTAGTGCCCACCATAACTATGCTGGAAGCACCATTTCCAGTCAGCAATCCCTTGCAGTCGTTGGGTGGCAGCTGACATGGCGCTGAGTGCAGCTTGCTGTGCCCACAGTTGATCAATGCTGGCAGCCAGCTGTTGTGGTTAGCTGCTCACTGGTTCCCAAGCAGCAGCTGTGGTGGTGTTGCAGAATGGCATGTCTGGGCAATGGGAGCATGGTGTCCTGAAGAGGAGAACACAGCATTAGGAGGTGCAGTTATGCGAATTTCTTCCCTAAAAAGTTTTGATTCCACATAACAGGCAGCCTTAGCAGCCTCTGCCAAGGAGGTAAACTCCCCAAATTTGACACTATCTCTTAGGGTAGGTTTGAGACCCCTAAGAAAATTTGGTTTGACGATTGATTCTCAAGTGGCAACTGTTAAGCTGGGATAGGCTACCCATGACATTTTCTTAAGGTGTTCAAGGTACTCAAGGGCATTCTATCATGGATGAGCTGCTGATGAATATCTGAGTCCCATCCTTATGGAAATTTCTGCTTAGGGATAGCAATGAACTCATCATAATGTGTAGGCAGTGGTGTTTGGCTTTTGAATTCTTAATGGAGGCGAGTGCAGCCCCTGTATGACAGGATTCCAATAAAGCAATTTTAAAAGAATTTTCAGTGTCACTAACCCCTTGTAAGGTCAAGAAGTGGCTCAGCTTATCCAGGAAATCTGGGGTGGATTCACCAAAAATGGCAGAAAATGTAGGTGGGGCTCTGAACCAGCTAGATTTGAAAATCAAAGGGGGTTATGACCCACAGCATTCAATTTCTGCCTAAGGGGGTTGATGGCCCTGTCAAATGCAGTTTGGATTATTTGCTCATAGTCTGGAGGATCGACTGGCATGAGGACCTTTTTCCTTGGAAATCTGGTGATTTGCTCAAACTGTTCAGCCAGAGGAAGATCAGTAGGTACTAGAGGAGTACATCGAGATTGAGACTTATCCATAATGGCAAGGGAAAAATGGACAAAAGTGTTAACAAAGTAATGAAAATAAACAAGTTACTTTTTGGTGGCCTGTGGGTGTTGGTGGTGCAGCGTCTCTTGAGAGAGGGTGGCCACAGTGGTTGGTCTGATTCTGGTGGTGGTGTCCCCGTTTGAGGCGACATTGCGGCAACTGTAAAAGACAAAAATTACATGTGATGACATGTAAATTGTCACTATATACACTGCACCTATATACAACCTTAGATCCTGAGGGGTTGGTCACACCTCGTGATTAAGGGGCACTCGCCTGGAGTGACTTGAAGACAGAATGAAAAGGAGGAGGAAATTAAAAGAAGGAAAATAAAAAAAGAGTTATGAACAGCTTATCAGTGAATAAGAGTGATGTAGCTTCATTGGATGGAAAACCCACCTGGGGTTCTTTATACAGCCAAAAGAGGGTGAGTGCACAATTTTTGAATGAAGTAGAGGAAGCATGGGCACTTTATGCTTTAAAAAAATGTTGTATGAACCATATTAAATTTTGATTTTTCTGAAACCATGAGCAAAATGGAAATATGATTCCAAATTCAAAATTAATTTGTGGTTATCATGATTGATAGCTGTAATTAGGGGTGCCCTATTCACATAGTGTGTATGTGAAAGAAGGAATATTTTTCATAGAAAATTATTTGTGGTACCCTGAGCCACAAAGAGAAGGAAAAATATGCCCTCATAAAATCTAGAGAAAGATTGATGGTTAGGGTGGTTCGCCTTCTTTTGTGGTCCAATGGAGCCACAAAAAGAGCATCCTATATGTGCCTATTTGTGCTGGGTTGTTTTCAAACTTTATGTGGTCCAACAGAGCCAGAGAATGAATACCCGAACAGGAAGAGACGCCTTGAATTGGGCCATTTTCATCTTTTGTTATCCAATAGATTCACAAAAAAATGACCAGAAAAGTGGATTATGTATTGGGGCGATTTTCATCCTTTGTGGTCCAATGGAGCCACAAAAAAAAACACCCAGAAAAGTAGACTATGTATTGAGGCCATCTTTATTTTTTGTGGTCAAATAGAACCACAAAAGAGGACGCACAAAAGAAAATTGATGGGTGTCAGGGCATCATCATCTTTTGTGATCTGATGGTGCCAGGAAAAAAGAGAGCACCTAATAAAATTAAAAAAATCAATTTTTATCAGCCTGGCCATGTCACAGTAAGGGGTGAGGTCATTATATCACACTAAGAGCAGAGGGAGTTGTGACCTAAGCAGACATAAAAGCCAGAGTGGTACTGCAGGTGGGGGATAACTGTATGCTTGACATTTGCAACTAATGTGAGCAAGAGGGACATTTGTGTAGCTGCAGTAGGCACTCGAAAAGTCGAACAGGTTGTCTCATGGAGACAATCCAGATGGAGTTCATCATGAGAGATGTGCCTGTTGGTTGAGCCAATCATTTCTATGCAATAAGTCACTTAGGTCATCGACAAGTTGCCCCGAAGTGGTGACTCTGTTTGAAGGCCAACTTTGAGGAAAACCTGTAGATGATACAGATGGTTACTCTAAGCTGCTATGCGGTTGTCCCGAGGGGGTGGAGCTACTCCCAATTGATAAATACGAAAATGGAAACTTACAGTAGATTGGAGACGACTTTATTCATTATAAGATATGACGACGTGGAGTGCAGAACGACGGAGCCTGAAAACTGGCCTAAAACTCTAAAAAGTAGAAAAAATACACAATATAAAGAGTGACTGATTAGTCACGCCCGAGGGCACAAAATTGCAATAAGACACTTGATCAAACAGATAAAAATATGATACAAAGTGACAGCAAATTACAAATACAATTTATGTAATAAAAACGTGCACATTGATGTGAGACAAGTGACATGGCTTGCTCGATTTTGTGTTCACCACGATAATGTCAGCTATCAACATGGAATTGTTAAAAGCAGTCTGTTACAGTTAGATCAGGATGGTTAGAATGTCTGGAGAGGATTTAAATTTCGCTCCATTGACTGTCCTACTAGCAGGATACTTATGGATAGGACCCAAACAACTGTGTGATTATGCCACAAAGACAATGAAGGGGATGAGCATCCTGTAGCATATGCTAGCAGATCTTTACATTATGTTGAAAAGCATTATGCAGTTATGGAATTAGAGATGCTTGCTGTGGTGGAATTTGTCAAATACTTCAGACCATATTTATATGAACATGAAGTAACAGTTGAAACAGATCATGCTGCAGTCAAAGCCCTATTACAGAAGCCCAATTCTTAGCCCAGAATTGCTGATGGGGTTTGGCTTTGGCAGGCATAAAAGTGATAATCAACCCTGAGAAAGACCACAAACAATCAGAATGCTGACTGCATTTCCCATTTGCCAAATGCAAGGGAAAATAAATGTTTCAATATTGAAGAAAACTGCTTTGTTGAAAAAAGTATATGTCTAGTTAGAGACAAAGCTGATGGTACAACAGAAATAAGACTAGAGGAGCTGCAACAAGAAGATATGAAACTAGCCAAAATCTTGAATAATTCAGAAAATGGGGAAAATAGTGAATTTTATATAGAACTGGGATGTTCAGGATGGAAAAACAAAAATTGTGACGCCCAAGATCAATCTTATTCTGCAGGCATAGTTTTTGACTCTCAGGTTATCCACATTGACCCAAAATAAAAAAGCCCTCGCCTCAGGGCAATCTTTTACAAGCCATCCTGACATAGTTTGTAGGGTTTTTTACTATAGGTAGGACGAGTTGATAAAAGACATTGCCGAGCTTCATGTTTTGGGTAAATGTTTGGGATATGACTACAGCATTAAATTTAAGAAAACAGGCATGCCACACATCCACGTGCTGATAATTTTGAGAAAGCATCTGGGAAACAAAATGCCTGATTTTTATGATGAGTTTGTATGCACAGAAATCTCAGACTTGCCAGATCAGGAGGATCAATCAGATGAAGCTGCACTGGCCCAAAATCTACATCATTGGGTCACAAAAATTTTGATGAAAATTTCTATGCATGGTAGATGGAAAATGTAGTAAATACTTTGCGGGTAAAGTGTCATCAGTAAATCCTATGTCATCAGTAAATCCTATCATCAGTAAATCCATCAGTCCTCTCTGAAATAGACTTCCCTATTTACAAAAGATGCACTCCATCCGTTCCAGATGGAAGCAAGTCAGAAATTCATGGAAACACATTCTTGAATGGTCCAACAATGGTAAACAGAAACAAATACTCACTCAACAATCAGTCCATAGTACTTTATAACCCCACACTGATGTTGGAGTATAATACCCATCTCAATCTAGGACACATCAGAGCTCAAGGGTCAATGGAGTATGCCTTTAAATATTTAATGTAAGGACACAACATGGCATATGTCAAGGTCAAGAAAGTTGAGTATGGTAGAAGAGTAACTGTAACTGACTATGATGAAATGGCTCAAGTTATTAGGCAGTTGGTGTATGGCCCAGCAGGTGCCCCAATAGTTTTTCATAAAGGCTATGAGAGAGAAGCCCAAACTGAGCTGCAATCAGGTAATAAAAAGGTAATGGTTGAAGTCTTTTTCGATTCATGCCCTCAAGATGCTTTAGCCAAAAGTCTCACCTATGATAAATTGGGAAAAACTTTTTCATTTTATAAGAGAGAAAGAAGATGGCTTTTGAGGAAAAAAGGAAATCCAGCTAACACTATTGTTTTTGTGGGTAGTGTTTCTTAACGGGGAAATGTTCTGCATTTGTATTCTGCTCCTCACCAGTTTTAAAGACTTATGAACTGTGGAAGGAATTGTCTTCCCCACCTTTGAGAAAGCTTGTGAGCCTTTGAATCTATTAGATAATGATGAATTATTGATGAAAACTTTGAGTGATGCTAAGTTAGAACATATGGGTTGCTGCTCTTTTCACACGTTTTTGGCCCTTGTCATCTACCATTGCATTCCTGCTGAACTGCTGGCCCTCTTGAATCACTTCATCACTGACATAGTGCCTGCACATAGGCTAAATTCCAGTACTTGTTTGTTTGATAGAATACATTGTGCGAACCTATGGGACTTCTGAAACCCAAAGATTTTGACTTTAATAAAGTGACTGAAGAACTGCAAATATGCCATCTCTTCAGGTACATGTTGCATATGGAACAAGACCCCAAAGACATGAAACCAGTGCCACCTAATTATAAACAACAGGATTACGTAAATCAATTGCAAATAAACAAGGAACAATTGGACTGTTTCCAGCAAGTTTGATGAGCCTTATCAATGCTGACGATTCTGAATACAAATGCCGATGACTGTTTCTGCTTGATGGTAGTAGGGGCACTGGTAAGATGTTAGTGTACAATGCACTGATCACATGGTGGAAGAGCAAGGATTGGGTGGTGATAGGTGCCTCTACCAGGATAGCTGTTCACCTTCTGTTGGCTGGCCAGACTGCCCATAGCACATCTGGTATCATGGACAATGTGGGCCCCAATCAACCATCCTAAATGCTGTTTGAAAGCCTCAATGCTGACAAATTGCAATCTGTGTTTTCTATCATCATCGACCAAATAAGCATTATGCACTGCAACTTTTTTTAATATATCAACCTTGTCATGCAATCAGTGCAATATCGTGACACAAAGTGACAACCATTCAGTGGAAAGGTGTTCTCAATTGGAGGTAGTTTCAAACGACCCTTGCCAGTGGTTCAATCCAGCTGTATTCAAGATCAATTTAATGTAGCAATCAAAACAACGAGCCTATATGAGCTGTTCAAGAGATTTGACGTAGTTCAGAATATGCTATCAACAAAGACGAAGCTTCCTTTTTAGAGTTTTTGGAAGAAGTGGGCAATGGAACCAACTTCATCGAGAAGTGGACATTAATGTCCCTTCCATGGGAAATGTGGGTATATACTCTTGAAGATTTAATTAAATTTTACCTTCTGCGCAGTCTACTTCAACGTCCTGTTGAACACATTGACAGCCTCCCCAATGAAGTCACCTCAGCACCAACCAACTTGGTGGTTGATTTCATAAATTTGCAAGTCCTCAAGAGCATAGTGGGAGAGGAACATATTTTCTCCTCAACTTACTGTCTCCAAATTGCTAGCTATAGTGAATCACTCATAGCACATAACATCAGCAGCCTCCAACTTACCCTTCAAGGTGATAATTCGTTGGAAATGATTCATCTAGGAATGCCCACAGGTCTTCTGCCACACAATATCTAAAATCTAAAATTTGGGGTAGTCATCATGCTCATCAAGAACCTCTGCAGCTCTGACAGCTTCTGCAGTGGAGCAAGATTACAAATTGTGTTGATGGGAGATAATCTTTTGAGGTGTTGAGTCTTTTCAAGCAAAAATCCTGCTTCTAATTGTTTGGTTTTGGTACTGATGGTCAAATTTATGCACTGAATCTCACCTTAAGCCTTGATACACCATCTAGGAGAACTCAAATTCCAGAACCCCTTTCATTTACAATGACGATTATTAAATTGCATGGTCAAACCTTATCAAAAATGAGTCACTGCCTGGACCATCAACAAGTGTTCTCCCTGGGCAAATTGTATGATGTGTTGTCTAGTGTACACTGTTGAAATTCGGTTTGCCTTCTTTCTGATTCAAATCAAAACATGGCCACCAACATCATCTTGTGGGAATTTTTCTGATTGGAGCAATGTGGAGCCCAATGGAAGTAGATCTGCAGCTGTTTGGTCAATAGAATCTTTTCCAAAATTTGTTTTGACAATGTTTACAAATTGACTCAACAATGTTGATGGATAGAAAATGATGACAATTTTGTCTTATATATCCCCGAAGTTCTATGAGTTGGGCCAACTGAAACTAAGAAAGAAAAGGCTGTCACAGGGGGAAAGATATGAGGGACTATCTGAATGTAGCTGCTGCATCATGCCAATTTTCTGTCACGTTCTAGGTGATAGGACATGATGGATTAAATTTGGAATGTGACAAAAAATTGTTTTAATGCGCCATATTGAAGCATGCACGAGCCATGTTGTGCCCATTATTGCTGCAGCATTTTTTGGGTGGGAGTTGAAATCTTAATTGATTGATTTAATAGGTCGAAAAAAATTTTATAGTCCCAAAATTGTAGCCTGAAATGATCAGTGTAAAGAGTTACATTCAATCAATACCTGCAAAATTATTTTCTTACTTGAGAATCCCTTGAATGGTGAACTGGGAGTATTCTGAAATTTTGTGGCAGTTCCTTGCCAGAGCAACATTTTTAGTACTGATGTACTGTGCTCTAACACCAAGGGGCCAGTACCTCTAATAGAAGGACCTGTGTTGAATGGCTCAACATTTGGGAGTGGGAGACGCATTAAAGGGTTGATTGATGTGTCTCTCATAGCCTCTCATGAACCAGGCCACTCTAGGTTTCATGCACCACACATTGTTTCTACTGATAGAGCAATGCTGCCTATTACTTATCTATATATACTTGAGCTTTTAATACTCTGTTTTTAGATTGTATACAATTCCCAAGCCTTCTTTTGCAACTAAAGTCAATTAATTTTTTTCAAACAACAACTGTCCTTAAAAAATTACATTCCATGAGAGAAATGGACATTATGAGCAAAAAAAGCTTGTGGCACAGTTTAAAACGCAGGCTGAAGGTCTGCTTTCCTTCCCATCCACCAGACTGGAGCTCAAGTGTTAAAGGAGCAAAAGTAAAAAATATGTAAGATGAAAGGAAAAAAGGAAAATGGAAGTGTGGAAAACTTGAAGAGTTCAATCATCTTTTTACTTTCATGCTCAGTCTAACTGACTTTTTGCTCAAACAGTGAAAATTCAAACTTATGACCTCTATATTTTTTCAAAGGATAAATGTCCTTCGAAAAAAATTCTATACTCTGGTGATGATACACATTAAGTTTCAAAAACAACCTCCGCCGCAGCTCAAAGTGGCCTGCTTTCCTTTTCCATGGACTGCACCTAAAGTGGAGATGTAGAGAAAGTGAAGTAGAATGAAAGAAAAGAGAAAAAAGCGAGCAAAGAGCTCCTTTGAAGAAGAATAATTTTTAGTGTGAATGTAAAATGATTAATTTTGTTGACAAAAAGTAGAAATTTGTTGGACAAAGAGGTAAAAAAAAGCAAAAACCTCATCAAAGTAATTCTTATAGCCTATTACAGAGGTCCCATTGTAGCCCCTGGGCACCTTGCAGGCATCTAATCCAATTTCCTTTATGAATAACAAGATGTTGTTACTAATTGTTTTGGCATCTGCTTTAGCAAGAGTAAAAAATCTTAGAAAATCTTTCTGGGCACAAAGTGAAATGTATGTCCATAACTTGAATGATAAATACTTCATCTAATGTTTTAATTGTGATAAATTCTTATGTCCTCAACATGTCCTACCAATATACTTAACACTTGTTGATTTGAGACATCTGTAGCTTTATCAGCAATAATTGAAAAACATCCAGAATTATTGCATCCTTGAACAACTATAGGCTATAAAAATATTTAGTTCTCAAGTCTTATGAAATTAGTTTTGGTTTATTTTGTTAAATACTTGAACTAGTTTTGCTACACATTTAATAATATAATTCTGAATATGTGGCGAGGTATACTGTGCATTTTTGGCAGTTGATTCCAAATGTTTCTTCAAAATGTTATCATTGAATTTTAATGCAAGTAAGCGCAACATTTACCAAAAATTTCCCTCTTTCACCAAGAAGGTTTCAGCAATATGTCTGGAATTCCTATGTTCTCCAAAGGTATGTTCTGTTTTGCCAATAACAAAACAGCATCAATGATAATTAGCATCCTTATAGTAAAACATGTGCCAAAATTGTAATGTATTGTCTAAGTATTTCAAAGTTGAAATATCTTATGCTTCTCAATTTTGATCTTTGGTTTCAGCGCTCAATCCTTTCAGTTGATTTAAAACAGAATTACACTCCTTGACATTTTTGGTGAAATCTTTTGCTGCTTGTTGGCAATTTATGTGGTATTTTGAAAGAGTATAGTTCTTCAAATGTTGCACTCCTTTCTTAGATCATTTTAAATACAGTTGTATTAGTCAAAATGCTGTCACTTTTAAAATTTACTTTATATTTTTGCGAATGATAATTTTTATGTTATGGAGGTATAAATTAAGCATATAGGTGTTTCACATGGTCATTGTGCTCCTGGGAGAAAATAGTGCAAAAAGGTAATTTGATTTATTACAATTAAAAAAATTGGATTAGTAGGTTTTTGGTTTCTTTTGTACACTAGCCCTCTCAGTCTACATCTATTCTATAATGCATTCATTGTAGATTAATGACTAATGCAAAAGCCATTAATGATAGACTTTAAAAAAAAATTTTGTACAGACATTTTTATATACCAACCTAAAGTTTTGCACCATATTCGAGAAACTGGTTTCCCCGAAATGACATAGGTTGCATAAACTATTCTGAGATAATGATACAGATATAAGTTTTATCAAAGAAAAAAGTGTACAATCAATTTTTATGTAGAGTAATCCATAAATGTCTCTGCATAAATGATGCATTCAATGCTCCATCAGAGAGCTGTTCTTGAAATAGAATTTCCTAACTTGTTCCCTCTCCAAATAATTCTCAATCTGAAGAATATGTTCCATCAGCTGCCAATTCAAATACAAAGGTGATTGATCCATTCTGGAACCTTGATAAGGAAATGTGATTTCATTCATCTTCACCAACTAATGAAAGTCCTTCAAACATTTGGACAAAGGCACACATAAAGTGATGTTTTTGAAATTTGAGTGATAAGGCCTAGATGGGACTGTGATTGTGCCATGGGTGATTTTGATTTCTGAAATGCCAAAGGGTTTAAAATCGAAAGGATTAGTGCCATATGATCCTCAACAAGATTCAGCTCCAACTATACTTCCTCCTGCAGGATAATATAGCCCATCAGCAGCACAATATCATTGGAATGACATAAGATAGACAGCATAATAAATTTAATGATAACCTGTGCTTATTTCAATGTTTAGCTCAATGCCTAACTGGGGACTTTGGGGATAAGTTTCTTGTTTTTGGTCTCTTCATGAAGTACTGTTAAAAAAGAAAATAGAAGCCTTGATAGACAATTTCTCTGGTGTTCTATATACTGATGTAAAACTAATTGAGCAATGCAGACATTCAAGTATTTCATATGGATGAGACCACAACGAGGGCTTAGTGCAACAACCGACTAACTCACAAAATTTTGTTTTCGAGTAAATAGCATTTTAATGTTTGAATTTGTATGTAAATTCGGCAAATTATCGAATTTTCAGCATATTGAGGATTATCTAACAAACACTTTATGCCGAATTCAGCTCTATGATCTATTTTTGATGTCGACACTCGCATGACGAGCTAAGGCACATAGTCGGTTGTTGCACACAGCTTCATGTGGGAAGGAAGTGACTATCTACATTTCTATATAAATTCAAACAGAATAATTCAATCAGATCAAGTTTATTAATGTCATTCTACACGAAAAATTATCCTGAGTGTAAAAATGCCCCCAGAGATGCAGCACTGTTGAGGCTCTTCCAAAAGAAGTTGTTAGTTAAAATAGTATCAAGGGTCTTAAAGGAATATAGTGTTGATTCTTTCTGGTGAACTGTGTAGTGGTAAACACATTAAGTCTATAGGCTGGTAGACCAGGTTTGATTCTTGAAGTAGGTAGGATTCATCCGTAGTGACATGTGTGCAGATTTTATGCAAATAAGTTCCTGAATGCCACAAGCCCCTTGATTTTCAAAATGATCTGGATAGCTGGCATCTCGAGGAGTCCAAAAATGCCAGTTTGGACCACAACTGGGAAAAGAAGCATTGCCAAAAATTTTCAAAATTCAAAAAAATTTTCGAAAATTTCTTTTTTAAGTTTTTCCTTGGAACTGCTGCTTTCCAACCATTTTTTCAAAAATTTTCTTTAAAGTTTTTGATCTGAAAGGCCGTAAAAAGGGGTGTTTTGGAAAATTGATGTGATAACATATTCAAAATTCCTGCCTCACTTCACACAAAAAAATTTATGTGTGTAAACTGAGGTATTTCTGCAGTATTTTGGTTTGATGGGTTCTTGATCATGGGAAATTCAATGGAAATGGTCACTTTACACTGTGTTTACAATGTGTTATAAGTTCTGCATAGTTTACACATCTTTTAGGTTTACTGAAAGTGAGAATTCATAGCTTTAAGATTGTTTTGTACTGTTTCTTTGATGTGAAGATGCCCAAATTTTAAACTTTAATGTGCTTCTACGAAGATTTTCATACATGGCTGAGGCCCACTGAAAAGAGGGAGACTAGTTTATTAAAAAATGCTTCGATGGGGCAGAAAAAAGAAGAAAAACTTGCTTGGATAGTTGCCACGCTAGAAAAAGAAGTGGACTAGATTTTTGAGAACGTGGATTAAAGTTGAAAAAATTTCAGTTTCTGTATATTAGATTTTCATTCTTTCTCAAAAAAATTTCATGTCTGTTATTGTTTTTATTTCTTGGTGGATCCCCAGATCCAGAGTCACCAGTTCTCAAGCAAACATAGCCTCGCAAATTCAGCGTTAGCTATTGCGCCGTGCTATTTCTAGCTCTCAACAAACTTCTTTACAACCTATTTCTTCTGATTCTGATTCTGTAAATGTTGATCGGATGAGGCATCACTTTCAGCACTAGATTCATCAATAATTATCTTTTCAAGGCACTTTTGAGCAGTAAACATTTTGAACTTTAAAGCTATTCAAAAAACCTCTTGAATAAATTTAATTGTTATTTTAATTAGGGAGTGAAGTATAACAAAAGGAAAGAGAAATATTTTGCTTTAGAAAACAAGACAAGTTCATTATAAAGTTTATTTCAACATTGAACAAAATACATCAAAACCGACTAAATCTAAATTATTCTAAATCTTGTTGTACCACAACCGACTATTTGACACTTAGTCGTTTGTTATCCTGAAATATATTGCAACAACCGACTAAGTGTAACATAGTCGATTGTTGCGCTCAAAATATTGTTAAATTGTAGTTAGTCAAAAGTTGTCCTTTGTATAGCACAACAATGATGCAATATTGAAGATAGGCGATTGTTGCACTAGGAAAAGAACACAACAAGCTTATAAATGGTATACATAACTTCATCTTGGAAAAAATGTAAGTTAGTCGGTTGTTGCACAAAGCCCTCCAATTGGAGTCTGCTGGAAAAGTGTTGTTCAAGGGAGTAAAAAGACTTTTGAATTAAGACGTATCATTTTCTGAAAATTATGCAGCTCACTACAGCTACATTGTTGATTAAGACCAGTATGCAAAAAGATACTCATACTTGTGCTGTTGCCAGTTATTTTAGAAAGGAGAAAAGCTTAACAGCCATACTGAAAGTCATTGTCATGGAGGAGAAACTGTACATAAATTTCCAGGAGGTGTGTATGATGTGGAATAGCCAGTTTTGGAGCAGTTGAAAGGACTAAATATTATTGTAGACACTGAAGACCATTTTTATCCTTTTTTGCAGTGTTTGATCTCGAAGCAATGATGGCCAAGCATCCAGAACACTATTCTGAAAATTTGATTTTCACAGCACAACATTGGCCAGTATCTTGTGCTACAGCAACCAATATTTCTAGTTTTGAGCCAATTTGTTTTGTAGAGAAAGATGCCAATACTTTGGCTCAGAAGATGTTAAGTCACTTGGAGTTGATGAGGTTCCATCAGAAAAAGCTCTTGACTAATAAGTATGCCCATATTTTGAGCAAATTGAGGTTCAGCTGGAAGATATCATGGCTTATGTCCTGAAACTGGAAAATGAAAAAAAAGGATATTAGGCAAGAAAAGGGCTACCTCAGCCAAATTATAGCAGTTAAGAATCATTTCCAAAGGTATTGTTCACAACTGACTTGCTTGGGATTCAATTCAGGTAAGTATGATATTAATCTCATTAAAAAATATATTTCCAAAGTTCATTCCACCAAGTTAAGGGAGATGAGGAAATGCAATGGCCCAAAGCCATATTGAAGAATGACATTTTTCTCTGTTTATCAACAGGCAATCTCAAATTCCTTGATATATCCCTATATGTTGCTCCAGGTTTTAGCCTTGACAGTTTTATGAAAGCATATGGGGCTAGTCTTTTGAAAGCTAAATTCCTTTATGAATATCTAGACCGTTTTGACAAACTGAAAGATACTGCATTACATCTACATGAGGCCTTCCACAGTACCCCTAGAAAAGAGACAATCTCTAAGGAAGATTATGAAATGTGCCAAAAGTATTGGGTGACCAACCAGATGCAGACATTAGAAGATCTTGATGTTGTACCCTTTGTGGAAGCAACAAGTACAATGGCTAAATTGTGTTTGGGTCAATTTGGTATTGATGTTTTAGAGAGGCCATGTCTTTGCCTGGTGTAACTGAAAGATACTTGCTTAGAAGTATACCAGATACTCAGTTTTCTCTTTTTTCTGTAAAGACAAGGGATGTATATTAGTCTCTAAAGGCCCAGCATGAGAGGTGGACTGGCTATGTGATGACTCAATTGGCAATTAGAGATAAGACCTTCATTAGGAACAACCCAGAAAAACCAGCTAAAACCATCATCCACCTGGATTTCAAACTCTTCACCTCTGGGCCAAAAAAGCGCATTGGTGCAAAGCACTTGCCTGTTGATGGATATTGCCAAGATACCAACTGCAAGTATGAATTGTATGGATGCTATTGGCATTGCCACAATTGTTCTTTTAGCAAAATCAACGAGCCAAAAGATAGTGATCTAGAACATCAGAACAGGCTGAAGAAAGAAGCCTTTATTAGATCATTAGGTTATAATCTGATTACTATCTGGGAGTGCCAATGGGTTGAACAACGCCAGCAATATATCAAGAATAGAACAAAATCATGCCCCAATTTTTTCTGATGATATCAGTTCCAAAAATATTTTGCTAAAAACTAAAGTTGATATTTGTACCTCTGATCACCTCAAAGAAACATTTGCAGACTTTTCTTCTACTATAAAACATGCTGGAGAGGGTAGGAATGATACTGGCAACCTCATGAAAGAGTATGCTGAAAGAACAAATCAGCCATTAGCAGTTATTTTGGATGAAAAATCTATGAAGTCATCCAGTTTGATAAGACAACCCCTTTCAAAGAATTCAAGGATAAAGTCACCAAGGATAAGGCATAGACAAGAGGGTGATTGGGAATTTCTAAAATGTACATCAATTCTACAGGGCCCTTTTGTTCTCCACATTTATGAGCCAGACAGTAGAGTATAATATGATTTTACCTACAGGCTTGAGGTAGGTGAATTCTATTGTCATCATGAAGAGTGTCATCAACAAGAGTGTGATGTCATCATGAAGAGTGTGATGTCATCACACTGTCATCATGGAGTGTGATGTCATCACAATGTCCTCATTGAGAGTGTGATAGCTAAAGATTGTGATCAAAATTGTATCCTAATGCATGAAATAGCTGTTGTGGTTATTGATCTCAGTCTTAGTTATATGAAACCTTTCTGATACATCTGATTGTGTCAATTACTTACAAGTAAAGTTAAATCATCATTTATTGATTAGGTAATACAACAAGCATGATACATATCAAACCCAAAAATATGAAAAAATGTACAGACAATACATTATATTGTACAATCCATGCGAGCCTGATGAGTGTTATCAATCATGAGCAAAGAATCAAATTCGGCTTAAATGAGGCATTCCAGGCCCCCTGCTGGTAGTGCAGTTCCAAATTGTATTTCCAATGTTGTTGTTCCTTGTCTAATCAAATACCGTGCACCAGAATAAGTGCCATCAGCACTGAACTGATAACCAAAAATGTTGAAGCATGCTGAAAACGACTTCCATCAAAAAGCATTTCCTTAGTTATGACCAGCAATATCTAAACCTTCAAACATTTGTGCAAATGCTCTGACAAAGTAATTGTTCTAGAAATCAAGCTTGAATGGTGTAGGAGGAAGACTAATTGTGTACCACTTGTCACTCTAATGACTGATATTCCGAAATCATATGAGCCCATAGCTGCTTCAGCTGTAACTATAGAAATAACCATGCAGCATGGGAGCAGGCTACTGAATAGTGAATTCAATTATGTGGACCTTCAGTTTTCCTTAACGTGGAGTGTTGTTATTTGTGTTCTTCTAATTGGATACTCCACACTGGTTTTTTGTAGCATAGACTCTATTGCCATGCTTATATTATCGGATACCTCCACCCTCTTCACAAAAATTGACATTTGCTTAATTTCAAGCTTGTATGCAAGATCAGGAGCAGCAGAACCATGAACTAGACAAAATGCATTCTCATTTCCAGATATTATTAGCTTTCAACTTATCATAGGTCAATGGAGCAGAAGGTAGAATATCTCAGAAATCATGTCTTAAAATGCACCAAAATGCATCCTTCCCACCTCGAATGCAAAAAAAATTTGCACTATCTGTTGGTGAATGAACCCTAATTTTTTCATGTTTCGAGATTTCTTGGCAAGAAACACCAATTTGGCAAAAACGAAACAGCACACTGCTTCATTTATATGTTACAATTTTCATGTACTTGATCAATGATTGAAAAACAGTGAGCAGGGTATGTATAACTACAACAATCTACTTGGGTATCAGAATTTTTTTGAACAATTATGCAATTGCCTGAATTTACCTGTGGGTCTTGATAGTTCTGCACTATGCAAAAAATTTGAGAAAACAGTGTTGCACAAAGGGGAAATGACACTGAAAAAAACACTGATTTACACTAATTTTTCAGTCACTTCTTCCAAATAATGGGCTGCCCCTCATCATTAATAATGCATCAAAGTGCAGTAGGAGTTGGATGTAAGCTTCAAAGCCTGATGCTCATGATGAATTGCAATATTATTGCCAGTTCAGTTTCTGCTGGCTACAAATCAAACTTCTATCCTTCAAAGAGGCTGCCAGGTGAGAGACCTATGGAAAGCATTTCAGAAATTTCAGACATAAAATTTTCAATGAAACTTTGCATGTCATTTATAGCATGAAGAATCAAAACATGATTCTACAGCATCAAGTCAAAATATTATGGATATAGTTCTGACTCAACGTTTTTCATATGGATGGGTGTTTAGCTTATATTTCAACAATGACTAATTTACTGACATCAAGGATGTGATCGATATTGTGTGCGAAAACTTTGTGGGACCAGAATGAGCATGTAAGTATTATGGAGAATAATGCTCAAAGTTTTGTTTTCTTTCACTTTTTAGCCCGTTTAATTTATCAGATTAGAATTTCGCAGTGTCAACCTGTCAACAAAAAATCACATGTTCCATTGGTCAGAATTGATACACACAGAAAATTGATTGATTCAGATGTGGAATATGAAGATGAATAAGCATAAGTGCATACATGTAATATAGGGCAAATGCCATGGAAGCCCCAGAAATTATCATTCACATGGCTGGCTGGTGATTGTCCCCACAGGATTTCCCAATCTTATGGCTAGACATATGGTAGTCATAATGGCCTCCATATTTTTGATTAGGAAAATATCAGAAAATAACTTTTTGATTTAAAAAGCTTGTTTTTGAAAAAAAAGTCCAAAAAGTGTTTTCCCATTGATAGATTTTAGGCTTTTAGACGAAAATTAATGTTTTTGACCTATTTTGCTGGCATAACTTTTTATCCTTACACCCCAAAACTTTTTGATATATAGATGCAATTAGCCCAGATCAGCATTCACTTTTATCAAACTTTGATCACATCAGTAACGTGGCCATTCCAAGTAGATCAGTGGTCCAGAATGCACCTGAATCAGTCTTCAGGCCGAAAATCCTGACTTCTAAGTTCCACCTGATTTGCTTGAAAAATTATTATCTTTGATCAAAAATTTTCACATACATGTCCTGACCTCAAAAGTAAATCATGTACCTAGAATTTATTGGTAGCAATTCCCAGGTCCATAAACCCATTCTAAACTATCATGTTTAGAAAATTGACCTGATTAACTTGAATTGCCATATTCATTTTGATCAAGAAACTAAATTTTTTGGGAAGAAAATTTACAATTAATGAAAAAAATCAAAATTATCAAGTTAAATATCAGGTGTTGAGCAGAATACACCAAAAGTAATAAAGATGAAAAAAAACTGAAGCAGAAAGAAGGCTACATAGTCTAAAACAAACATCAAGGTTATCAGGTATTTTTACTGTGAATTTCATTATTTTCCTCAATATGAAACATGATTGTGCTTGGTTGCAGGGACACTTCCACTTTTGAAAAAATCAGTTGGTAAGAAAATACCAAGGGCAAATAGATCCAAAATGATCACAATAGAATTTCAGTGTCATAACTTCACTTATTTCTTGCAGAGGAGTTGACCATTCCAAGTTTTGTGGACAAGTCCTGGTAATCACCCCCATCTTGAGAACAGACTGGCTTAAATGGTGGTATAATCATATCTGGGCCACCATCAGTTGTAAGTTTTTTAATGTGGTCTCCTCAGAAATTTGCAATTTAAAAAATGTTTGTGAGGTCATCATTATATTTGAAACCAAAAACAATATTTTTGAACACCAGAAAGGTAGAACTCACCCTTGAAAGTTCCACTATGGTGAGCCAAATCTTCTATTTTTGGTTCATCTTAACTTTCTTTCAATTTTGCAGTTTTTGACACCTAATCAGAATTTAGTAATTCCTTTATATGCTTGATATGTGCTTCACATTTTTGTCCCTGACAATTTGGTAAATCAACTTTTTCTTCGATATATTTAATGCCATTCAGACATTTCTGATGGTATGCTACCATTCCTTTAGCTTATCTTCAGCACAATTATCAAGCACTTGCAGCGATACTATTTCTTGCAAAAGTCCCATTGGAGCCTCTTCAAATTTTTCTCGAGGCACTCCAAAATATTGCATATGCCAATTATTGAACCACATTCTTTATCCTTAGAATCTTCATCTGACTCTACAAAATTTTTGTACTTGCCTTCCACAATTTCTTTTATGGCATCATCTGCTTTTAAGATCATTCTGAAACTGGTGGATGCCTCATGTAAATTTTGCTTTGTAGCTAGACATAGTTCTGATTATTCTTTCAATAGCTGATTCACCTTTGTTTTTTCTGATTTTTTGTTCTGCACATCATATTCAATGCATTCATTTGGCATTTTCTTCCAAGACATTGGTGCAAATCTGAAAAAAATTAAGACAAATTCGCTGTTCAATAAGTGGCTTTCAACAAGTAAATATATTTTTTTCATTAGACTAACATGAATGTGCAGTTCTGGAATTTTGGATGGCTGGATCAAGTGGAGAAGACTGACCCCAGTTCTTTGGCTTTTTTCACACCAAAATACCAACAATTCGGCTAAAAATTTTCTTTTTCACATATTGTACACAAAAAAGTCATAACTGAGTGGTATTCACTGCACCATACCCACCCTCACATATGATAGCCAATGCAAATATTTTTATCATGTTTTTAATTTAACCATTTTCATGCTGACAATATGTAAAAACATCAATCCAGGAATATTTCAAGCTATTTGCAAAACAGTGTTTTCTTTAAGCATTCTGCATTTGAATTTGGAATAGAACCCACAATTATTACTCTATGGCTCACAGTTTTTCATTGTGTTTGATGTGGCTTTGTTCATGATTTTTGGAGATATTTGTGATGGAAAATTTTGAGCACAACATTTGATAATTTGCCTAGTGTAATATGCATTGTGGGCACTATGATATTCTCAATTTCTATATCAAAGAGGGGCAGAAAAACATATTCTTTGATTTTTGAGCTTAATTGCTGGTTTGCTCAAATTGTTGTACATTATTGTATCGCTCTTCATTTCAGTTACATTCTTACTGAGAGTAGTACACAAAATTGATTGGTTGATCAGGTTAGGTATTTCAATTAATGGAACATGGCGAAGTAAGGGTGGCTTTGTTGAGGAACAACATCAATGTCCTATTGCGTGACTCTTAAAAATCTTATCACAAAATAGGAATAACTGAATTACATGTATTTCTTGAGTATCCTTGTCAATCCATTGAAGCATTGTAAGATAAGTGATAAGAATTAGTCTGATTTCATAATGTTTGAAATGTAGATCATATTACTCTACATAATTTCATTTTTTTGTGAAGTATTTTCGATTATGTCTGGTTTTTGTCTTGTTGACAGTCCTATACATTTTTTCCAGTATTGTATGAGTACTTTGTTTTGAACATTCCTGTACCAAAATCCATTATTAGCCAAATCCTCACCTGGTTCTATAACCTACTCCAGTCACTCTTAAAACACCTGCCATGTAATAAAATGCAAAAACACCCACCCATATGGGAGTCTCAAGTGGAACAGCAGCTGTTATCCCATTGCATAAGTGTACTTAATAATTAGTGGGAAAAAGGAAGCATGTACCTGTGGCTAAGCATAGGATAAATTCAAGCATGAAGGCCTGGAAGCTAATTATGAACTAGAGCATGTAGGCGTGGCTAAGCATAGGATAAATTGAAGCATGAAGGCATGGTAATAAAGCATACCATAAACAGAAGAAAGAGAAGCAGCCCCCAAAAGAAATTACAGTAGCAGGCCTCCCATGGCATAAAGGTAAGGTTTAAAGAAGATGTATAAAAAAGCAAAGTATGATGGAAAAAGTTGGTCCTTGTTACTAATTCTTTTGGTGTAAATCTTATCTACCTTTGCATGTTCATGAGAAAATATTAGTATATTCTAGAGTTGGAAATCGTATTTGTGGTTGTGGTTAATGGTTTTCATATTATTCCCTGCCTTTTGAATCATTCAGAAATCTCATTTTCTGCACAAGGTAAAAGTATTCTAAAATATAGGCTGAGAATTGAGATACTCCAGCATCTGGGCCTTACATATTTTGGTGACCCTCTCCTATCCTTACCATTGAAACTCCCTGTCCCACTAAGGTGCATCCTTTTCCAGGCATTCATAGCAAGTAATTTAGAAGAATCGAAAGCACTTTACCCACCCCTTAGAGTGATAAGTAATCTGATGCATCAAAACTGGAAAATACTCTTAATGAAACATAGAGTGACCCATTCAAACAAATTGAACATTAAGCAGAAAGTGTAAACTTGAAGCAATCAGGGAAACACAAATTGAAAATAATCCACCATACACAAGATCACTTAGGAGAAATCGTAAGTGAGCAAATAAATGAACTCTTTACTGAACATTTTTGAGCAATACACTCACAATTAAACCAAAATACAGTAAATCCCACCCTGATCGAGGACTCAAGAACAGCCAACGTATCTAATGATATGGCAAACAATTTTCATGCAAAACCTACAGTATTAATCAGTTGAGTAACCCAACATTTTGGGGAATGGAGCAAATGCTTAGAGCAATTTATGATACTATAAAGCATGAAAGATTCTGATAAGCAACTAAAATTGGCATGTTTTGAATTTCATTTGGGTGGTGCAGCTTTAGCAGAATCCAAAAATTCACAAAATTCTTAAAACCCACCCCAAACCTACAAATAGTACAAAACGGCATTAAAAGCCTATTTCCCCAACAATAGAAATTCAGAATTACACCAACAATTTTTGCCAGAATGGAAACAAAAAATATTGGAAACTGTAACTGAATTTTTGTCTGATCTTGAACATTTAGCTACCCTTGCTTACCCTAACTTCACTTCAGAGGCATCTGAAATGATAATCAAACCAATTTTCATAGGGCATGCAGAACTAAATTAGAGAGGCCCTGAAATACAGATGATTCACAGCCATAAAGGAAATGTCTGATGAGGCAGCTTATATAGAACAACAAATTTTCAGAAATGAATTAAAACCAAACAACATACCTTTCATATCCCCCAAACATGAACCCATTTTTTCATTAACCAACAACACTGAACAACAAGGACTCACACAAGCTAGAATAACAAGTCAAGGACTTACAACTGCAAATAAAGCAAAACTCCCAAACTCAGCGTCAAGGTTAAAATAGTAATTTTAGACAAATCACATGTTTTCAATGTGGACAAGTCAGCCATTAAGCCAGAAATTTTAATTTACCAGGCACTCGGAAATGATTCCCTGGAAATTTACCAGGCACTCCGAAATGATTTCTGAGTGCCTGGTAAATTAAAATTTCTGGCTTAATACCACTCAGTTATGACTTTTTTTGTGTACAATATGTGAAAAAAAAATTTTTAGCCGAATTCTTGGTATTTTGGTGTCAAAAAAGCTGAAGAACTGGTGTCAGTCTTCTCCACTTCGTCCAGCCATCCAAAATTCCAGAGCTGCACATTCATGTTAGTCTAATGAAAAAAAATATATTTACTTGTTGAAAGCCACTTATTGAACAGCCAATTTGTCTTAATTTTTTCAGATTTGCATCAATGTCTTGGAAGAAAATGCCAAATGAATGCATTGAATTTGATGTGCAGAACAAAAAATCAGAAAAAAAACAAACGTGAATCAGCTATTGAAAGAGTAATCAGAACCATGTCTAGCTACAAAGCAAAATTTACATGAAGCATCCACCAGTTTAAGAATGATCTTAAAAGCAGATGATGCCATAAAAGAAATTGTGGAAGGCAAGTACAAAATTTTGTAGAGTCAGATGAAGATTCTAAGGATATAGAATATGGTTCAATAATTGGCATGTGCAATATTTTGGAGTGCCTCGAAAAAAATTTGAAAAGGCTCCAATGGAACTTTTGCAAGAAATAGTATCACTGCAAGTGCTTGATAATTGTGCTGAAGATAAGCTAAAGGAATGGTAGCATACCATCAGAAATGTCTGAATTGCATTAAATATATCGAAGAAAAAGTTGATTTACCAAATTGTCAGGGACAAAAATGTGAAGCACATATCAAGCATATAAAGGAATTACTAAATTCTGATTAGGTGTCAAAAACTGCAAAATTGAAAGAAAGTTAGATGAACCAAAAATAGAAGATTTGGCTCACCATAGTGGAACTTTCAAGGGCGAGTTCTACCTTTCTGGTGTTCAAAAGTATTGTTTTTGGTTTCAAATATAATGATGACCTCACCCCACCTAAAAAGAACAGTTTATTATTGTCGAAACTTGGATGTATCCCCTACATGGACAGTGTTGCATCTAGGAAATTAGCAGCCTTTCGAGGCACTTCCTTTCTTTTGCGAGGCGTTGATGTTTTTGCTTTTGCACTGACGATGTCATTATCCACATTAACAACGATTTCAGATGGCTGGTCCATGTAGTCCTGAGAAGTGAAGTTCAATGAGCTGCATCCACTGACTCCTGAAACATTTATCTCCGATGGTGGCTGAAATGGGTATAAAATGGTGTGACTTGAATTTTTACATATTTTGACACTCGCATTCTTTTCAAATTTAAATAAGATAACTAAGATAAGATACTATCCACTTCACACTATTTGTATCAAAGTACATATTCAAGGTCATTTATAGTATATGCATTTTAACTTTTTTGAAACAATAGACATAATCTTCAATCTAATATTCCAATTGTGAAGATGGCATGATGAAAACCGTTGAATATAAAAAACAAGATTTTCATACCTATCCATATGTTCCATTAAGATAGGCTGACTTGTGCAGAACAGTTAGGATTTTACATAGTTAATACCATGCTTCTTGATCATCAGTTCAAGTAGGCTTGACTTTTAACTTCTACAGTGTGAAAAGCTTTCTTTTGCAAACTCTATCGATAAGCCTACTCAATAATTGAAATTTGAAGCAGTAGCTCTTTCACTTATGTTACTTAGATATATTAACATAAAAATTTGTAGTTTGCTCCTACATACACCAAGTGAGATATCTCATGCTATGCTCCATGACAGAATCAATCACTCTGCAGAAGTACTACAGAATGTTTTAGCAATGCCAAAACAGACATTCTCAAATAAATAGTTGAGACTTATGTAATTACCCAATAAGTTGACTGCGTCATGGATCCAATTATTTGACTGATAAAAGTCGATTAGGTTCTTCCACTCACGGTTCATTGTTAAGAAATTTTTGTTGCCTGAAAAGACAAATCTTGGTGATTTTTTCTGTGAAGAATGCATAATCCAGCTGACGAGACATTCAGGCCATAACTATAATAGTTGCTGGGTACTTGCTATTAAAGCAGGAGCCCTGCAGTTTTATATCACAAAGTGATTTTTAGACACTCACAATACCAGCTGAGCATTACTCAGAAAAAGTAGGACAGATTAATCACGTAGTTTTAAGACATGCTGCATGCCAATGGGTTCCATGTCAACAGGTTCCATGTCAAAGTTTTGCCTGAAGAATTGAGTAGCTACATTGTTCAACTTTATATACACGAATATTCCCCTACAAAGGTGACACAAAAACCTTTACCATACAAATTGTGTGGCACCTTCAGCTGTCTTTGTTCACTCTGTATGAAGCTGGGCAGACTCAGATTTTTTTTTGAAATAAATTCTCAATACTGAATATAGTGAAAGAGTGATTGTGAATCAATAAACTTTCTGACATGGAAATTTAGATCAAAGTGTTTATAAACTGTACTGTACAAAAATTCTGGGAAAAATCTTTTTACATTATCGTGAATGTCTATCTGAGATTGAAACATAAAACACTGATAGTTAAAAAATAAATTGAAATACCTAAAATAATCAATCCTTTGTCGGCCCTGGTAATTGCAACATTCAAATGATTGGGGCATCCTATCTTTCCAATTGGACCCTCTGATCGCGAACTGTCATCAAGATGACATAGGGCCATTCCAATGTTATAAAACAAATGATGTCTACATTTTTTTCTCTTAAAAGTGTGAAATATGAACTGTCACCAGACAAATTTTCATCCAGGAGCCAGTCGCAATAAGTAATTATGCGATTTGCATCAAGTCGTTAATGGTGAAAATTAACTAATCACGAGCTCAGTTTCATCTTGTCTGGAGTGCAGTTAAAGCAATAAATAAACTAATAACTCATAATCAATTGATGCACAGGATTTAATTTAAGTTCACAATTACCTCAATCTTCATGAGAATACATCGCTATTCATGTGTTTGTAGAAGGATTTAGAAAATTGTCAACTGTATGGATTTGGGTGGGATTGGGAAAGGAACAAAATAAAATGAAAAAATGGAAATGAATTGTGATAAGAAGTGAAAATTAATGTTAATTGAAAAATTAAAAAATTGTATTTGTACTTGAGTGGAAGAAATGTGAATTATAATTAAAAATAAAAAATGAAGAAAATTAGAAATTATTACAATGAATTGTGCATGAGGCTTTATTTTTCTAACAGATTTCCAAGAATTAAACAAATTATGAGACCAATTCGCAGAGCTAGTTTGTGATGAAAATAGTTCTTCAGATACAAGTTCAAGAGTACCGTAGTGTGGTTTTCTCTTCAAGTTTTTTCTGATAATACTTCTAAAAAGTGAAACTTAGGGGCCAACTCTACTTTGCCATATGGTGCTGAACAGTGCTGTATGGCACGTAAGTATAGCAGCTACTTATCATTTTCATTTACTTATTATCATCTACCACCATACGGCATCAAGTATAGCAGCCACTCACCAGGCGCCATACCGCACCACATGGCGCCATGCAGCGCATGCCTCAAACTTTGACAGCTAAATATGGTGCCCTATGGCACCATACGGTGAAGTATTGTTGGCCCCTTAGTGACTGCACAATTTTTATTCCTATAGTTTTCTACTAAATGAAGGGCCATAGAACCTGAAGCCTGAAGTTGAAAAAAACTGACATTTTTCACAAAAATGTTCAGGAAAATTCACATGTGAGCCATTTTGTCAACATAGAAGCATTATATATAAAACAGACACTAGATTCATTTTTACGAGAACTTGATTTCGCTTGCCTGTAATCAGGATTAAAAATAATCTTCAATCATTAATTTTCGGGAAAGACAATTGTGAGAATGCCCAAATTAGGCAGGTCAGCTAGGCAATACTGGCGCCGTGTTCACTAATGTAGAAACTTCTATTTCAGGAGCACATTCGCAAGTACCTCAGAATTCATGATTCATTTTGAAACTAGTCAAAGATTCATTCTGAAAAACGTATGATGCAAAAATTCTAACCACTTTGATTAACTTTTATGGGCAACTGAAACCAGCCAAGATATTTATTGCAACTACACTACTCAAGCTCGAATCTAAGTCGGAGCACCAGATAATCACAACTTTGAGATTACTGCAACTGTTAATTGCAAAATCATCATTAATATTCTGCTTGAGATAATCACATGCTCGAATATTGCATATTGCAATCGACTACAGCACTTTTTCAGGGAATTCGTGATATTTATACTATAATTACATTAAAATGGATTGGAAATTTTCTATCGAACTGTATGACAGGCGAAAGTTCACTTTCAGGATGCAGTTTCTGAGAAGTTCAAGCTTGACTAATGTCCGACATATTGTCCAACACACCAATGTCCAACATGTTGTCTTATATGTCAATCCAATTTGAATACCACTTCCGAAGTTGCAGAGATATGCACATGCTGAACTGTCATTCATATACCTTCTTAAAACCTCGATAAAGTCCTAGAAAATAAAGTTCTGAGAACATGGGATTCGTCTTTGACTAATATCTTACACAAAAAAACTGGCTCGATCTTGATAAGTTTTCATTGATCCAGCCCTGATAGTTGCTGAACAATATGCTGTGGATGAAAGGTCAGACGTCTTGAAAATTTCAATTCAATTTGAGGAATCGAGTCATATGTTGATGAAGATTCACATGAAAACAGCAACAGTTATTTGGATTGCCTTTGTTGTATGGGAAAAGCTGTGTGATGGACTCTCATTTGATTTGTCTTCATTTGGCATGACATCATGTGGTTTGAAACAGGGTGTGGTCAACTGGAAAGCACTTTCTGACAGGCCAGAACCAGACAGCCATCATTAGACTTTGTAATAATAAACTTAAAGCTCCGATTCTCCTCAGTTTGAATATTGAGAAGAGTTATTTTTGTTCCATCTCTTCTGAGACACCCTGTTGCACAACAATTTTAAATAGATAGATGAAGCAATTCAATCCACATCCTTCGTTTTTATTCATGTAATCTGAGAATGTTTAATGTTTCTTACTTATATAGCTAATGCCAAAGTGGCATTAAACAAAATTTCTGCCAGAATGCGCAGACACATCCTTTTCGCAAAATGGTACACAAATCTGAATAAAATTTGAACACCATATGTCGTATATTAATGGCTACAGAAATGAGGAAAAATTCTGCTGCATTCTATGAGAAAGTGACCGAAATATGTTGCAAATGTTTTCCTGATTAGTTTTACATTAGTTCTTAGTTGTTAATTCCACACTTGTGGTTAAGTATTTTAGACAGTAAGCTTCAGTAAATTTACTCAGGTGTTAAGCTTAGGTCTGTTTTAGACGAGTGTTGATGATGTAGCAAAAGATGCTTGATGCGTGGAAATGTAGATTTATGGAGAAAGAAAACAGGAGGCACACGATAGTAGAACGGCAAAACGAAATCCCTTGCAATGGTACGAATTGTATAATAGAATGCGCACGAGTTAGGTCGCTTTCTACCACCATCCCATAGCCAAGTAATGTAATTGAAAAATCAAATTTTCAAATTTTAAAAAATAAGTTCTAATTTTAAAAATACACTGCTATTATTAGACTGGCGGTCAAGGGTGAGAGAGCCAATTTTGTACTTGAAATTTGTGTGGTGAACTTTTAAGTAATTGAAATGGAAACTAAAAAATAATTCATTGCCTGCAAAAGCAGTGGAGAAAATTTAAGGAATTTAAAAAACTAAGCAATAAAATTTTATTGAAACCGTTTTTGTATTTTGCTTTTTTGTCAAAATCTGAATTGAATTATCAGACATTTGAAATCTGATCAACGTATCTGATCAACATGTCTTGATTTTTTTCTCATTTTTCTCCGACCTCATTCTATTTTTTCCTCTCAAAGGTATACATTGTCTCGAAGAATGTTTTGACTTTTTCTGGACTTGTAGATGTGGAAATTCTTTCTCACAGCATCCACTCACTCAAAACATTTAGAATTTCATGCGCCTAGATAGATACCATATTCTAAGGCAATATTATACATGACGTCTGCTATTGTACATATTTATGTATGCAAAGAACGATGCCATTGAAGACTTTTCTGCCTAGAAGAAATCTATGTATGAAAATCAATTTATTCAAGCATTCAAAAAACAAATTCCTGCAGAGAGAGAATATCTCTTCTGAGAACTGTCATTAACCTCAGAGATTACTCGTAAAATAGTTTATTTTTTGTCAAAATTGACAATTTATTTTTTGAATTACACAAGGGTTGAAAAAATAAAAATTTATCTACATATTTTTTTGTGAATGCCAATCAATATGCACGTGGGAAATGGGAAAATTGAAAAAGATGAAGGCTTGCACAATTCATCACTTTTAGGGTAAAGAAGTGTACATGGTGGTGCATAGCCTCGGTGTTCTCATCACATTGGATGGGGTACAAATCCTGTAGTCAGTACAACTTATGAAATTTCTTGAAATAATTTTTTTAACATGATTCAACGATCAACAGTTGCATTATGGCAGGAGAAAGAGACCTTAGTAGTACACAATCTACTCAATAAGTCATACGGTAGCAAGCAGCTTCTTTCTATCTTTCAGGCATTCATGCATCTGTTCTTCCATGTGCTAAGTCGTTGTTTTCACATGTCAATCCTATTTTTCTACAAAATCACCAATAGTCTACAAAGACCACTGATTACTCTGATAATAAAAATACATTGAGGTTTGGTATCTAAAATTATTAATTACCAGAACTGAAATTAAAAATCATATTTTATCAAAGAATTATTCACCAAGAATTTCATACTTACAGTACTACACAATATAATTGATTCCTGATTAATACGAGACTAAAATATCTGGATATTTCTCGAAAATAAGATCACAGAAAATCAATGAAATTATTTGTCTGTTTTTTTCTCTACCTTGACACGACTCCATGGTGAAAATGTTCACTTTCAGGAATGAAGTCATTAATTGTCATTGTAAAATATTTTTCTGGCCACCGTGAATGGTGATGACGCATATGTCTTCTTGATTAATAGTGGCATGGCTCATCAGAATAGCGATTAGCCTTGCCTGTAATTTGGAGGTTTAACATGAGCAAAAAAGAAATCACAAAATATAATATAGTACATGCATACATGATTATTGGTGAGTGACAAGATCCATATTTTTTGATTAGGGATATTTTATTCTTCGCCATATGGTCAGCTTCGAGAGATTGGAAGATGATGAACAAATCTTTCAGATATTCAAACGCACAAATCAATCTCTTATGCTAATTCATCTCAAGTCATTGAACCATTATTTGGAAAATTTTTCAGTAACCGCACGCCCAAATGCTGTAAGATGCAGGATTTTCTCCTCATTTAACGAAATTATTTCATGACTTTGTGTGTTTCTAGATGCTGGTTTGAACAAAGAAACCCATTCTTTAAAATATTTTGATTTCATCAAACACCGCCAAATTTTCAAATATTCCAGGACCTAACACATAAGTTTCATGTCAAAATAAATCAAAAATATTGTGTTCACACTATTAGTTCAACAATCTTAATTTTTGGAATTTCAAAATGATCAGAGGCAAAATTATTGTACACCTAATGTTAGTCTTACAATAGAAATATCTTCAGGAAGACATAGTAGTTGAACAATGGATGTGGAAACTTACTGCAGTTTTTTGCTGGGCTGGATTATGGCGAGATTTGGCACTATGATCTTCGCCAACCATTGTATTGCTCGTCTCATCCCCACCATTACAGTGGAAAAAATAGCCGCATTATTATCGGCCCACTTGAAAGGTGAGACGAGGTTTCGACTAGGTTGGATATCTGGCTGCTCGATGACCATCTGATCCTTGTAAAATGCAATGGATGGAAATGCCGCAATATCCTTGTGCTAAATTAAAAAATAAAATTCAACTTAATTTTCAGATGAAATCATAGTGCACTTAGGGCACTATTAATTTGAATTGAATTGGAGGTACAAAGCTTGTTTATTGAATGATTCGTGGAGAATGCAGATCCTGAAAACATAACAACAAAAAGAACAAACAACATGAAAAACAAAACAAATCATGAAAATACTGTTGATATGAATCACAGAAATGTTTTTTTAGAAAATTCTCAAGCTTTCTGTTTCACTTCAGCTAAAATTTATGGTATCAGGGCCTTATATCTTGAGCTTTGGAAATCAGAATTCTCGACAGAACTGCAAAAGTTATTAAGAAGTTTTTTGATCTTCTGCAGTAACATTTGAACAAACTAATCACTTTTTATGCACCCATTAAAAACGAAATTTTTTTGAGGAAAAATATCTTTTGGGAAGCATATACAGATATTATTTCATTTTTAATCCTGACATATCTATTTTCTGTCAAGTGTCAGCACTGACTGTGAGTGATCATTGCTGATTGTCACTAATCATTGCCATCTGTGGCCAACAAGTATCCCTGGATTTTTTCACTTCTGGATTATTTAAAAAATGGGAAAATCATTGATAAAATCTCATGACATGGCAATAGTCCCCGTCTATCCTGCAAAATCGGCAACTGTCCCTGACAAAAATCGTATAGTTTTCCACTTCTGAAACAGAAAAATTAGGAATGAATCCCAATGAAATTCCCATGAGGCCAGCCATAGTTGCCAACAAGTGAAAATTCTGTAAAATTTCTGACCGTTGCTGATCAAAAATCCTAGGACATTTCTACATCTGATTATGGCTAGTATTGTCAAAAACATTGATTGTATATGATCCTGCAGTGTATGAGATAGAACAACCCTACGTACCATACGATAATGTCATTTGAGCATAGTCGATATGCCTTTTTCCTGTACATATATGTCCAGTAATGAGTAGTCGAATTTGAATGCTTGGGCGTCCTTCGATTTCAGAACTGGTCGGAGTTGCTTGGGATCACCAATCAGGACAATATTGTCTGTATTCATTGCTGTGCACAGTGAAATCAGGGTCTCCATTATTGTACTGTGGCCAGCTTCATAAATTATAAGCTGAAAAAACAAAAATATATTTGTACTTATACTTAATCAATATTGTTATGATTTGACATCCAAAATAAGACATGAATTTATTCCAGCTTAAGGTAAGTACCTGTCGCACGCCATGTTGATCAAATGATTGTGATCTAATAACTGGCTTTAGCCGTATCCAGTTGGCCGTCGAGCATGTTGTCAAAATTATATCGGCATCTCGCAGGATTTCCTTCTCCCCTTCTTTAATAACCCGCATAAAACTCTCATCTTGATCTGGTTCGGGCATGTTGGAATTGTGAACCAGCTCTAAATATTTACGTCGATTTTGGATATCAGAATTACGAATTTTTTCACCAAATCGCACGTTTCTAAAATGAACAAAAAGAGAAATTTTAGATGGATATGAAACGAATGCTTGCATAGCACAACCGATACAATATATGGTATAATTTATGGGCATGAAATATAGATATCCAGATCAGGGTCTGGATCCCTAAAGATGCATCAAAATTTGTAGATCTGGGTCTGATCCGAAACCAATCCTTAGAATTTTCTGATAACTTGATCCAGATCCAAATCCGACGCTGTCAAAGTCTGAGATCTGATCATTTTTGGGGAGTATATCCATATCTCAGGAATGATAATTTCTAAACTGTATCACAATTTTGACGATTTGTGGTAAAACTGTAAATGTGAACTTTGATCAATTTTGTTTGTAAAAGCCATTTACATCATAAGTCTTCATGTATTATTGACTTTACAGATGTCATTTTACTCACTCAATAAAAAACAGTACAAAGCAGGCTTGTTTCTGCACAGTGAACATTTTTTGGCCATGTGAAAAAATTCCTGCAGAAAAGATTCCTTTGGTGTGATTTAGAAGGTCAAAATCTCAAAATTTTTCCATACTTTGCACCAGCAATGGCCATCATCTATAACTAGCACAATATAGCTGAGACATGGCCAAAAAGAAGTGTAGTTTTATACCACAGTGTTTAGATGAATCTACTATATTTCATCTCATATTGGAGTAAACCCCGACACTCAATGAAATTATAGTGAAAAATATAATGCTCTGGTTGCCATGAATATGAAATCATGTATTTTTCCCACAATGTTCCTTCATTTATTCAACACCCCCATTTTCAGACTGAAAATCTGAGGCGAGAGAATTAAAGTTTTCCATTTCTTTACCTTGATAAGGAACAGAAAAAACATATTCAGTGCAGAATTTCTTCAGTCATTTCTATGTGGTGCATATAGAAGCTCACAAGAAAGCCTAGTCTACAGATTTTGAGCTCTTAGTTCAATTTTCTCCTCATTCCAATGAGTGTAACAAAAAATGTTCAAAGGTTAAGAAATATGAATTCACACAACTCGATTTTGGAGAATTACAATTGCTGTTCAGGATCCAGATCTGATGATTCCAATTTTCTAGATTCACATTTGTTGAAATATCTTTTCTAACATCCAGATCAGAATCTGGATCCGATTCAGTCAAAAAATTATTTTTTACGGCCAAAATATTGAAGTTCGGATGTTTCACTTGTGTTTCCAAACAAATTTTCCGTTGTCTGAGAACGGATTCTCCATGTCTTGCTTGCGTTTCCTTCCTCATAGTTGATGTAAATGATGCAGGGGATACTTGAGTTGATGCAAGAAATAATGCTAAAATCTTTTTCCTCTTCTGATTTTCGAATTGGTCCAGTTTGTGTTTTTGCATGGTTTTCTATATTTTTTCATTAAGGTTCATAAAAATGTTGCACTTTTTGGCGAATTTTTGTTCCCGGATAAAATGCATTCCAAGGCTTCAACTGTGAATTGAGGTCAACTCCCATTTTTGACTAAGGTTTTTTAACTGAATCAATGAAATTTTGAAAAATGTAAAAGCTTTTGGTTGCCATGTGGTTTGATTGTGTTTCACCTTTTATTGTTGAATTTAAATTTTGGAAGCCTGAATTTTCAAAGTCAAGCCAACTCTTGACCAAATGTTGCTTTATCATCGCCCCAGTGATCATAGATCAACTGATGATCATAGAATTAAAAATCCTAAAATTTTAGCCTTGAAATTTTATTGTTCTGAATTCAGGTAAAAAGTGGAAGAATCAACGATGATCAGTGAACTGCTTTTCTAACTTTACAAGTTTTTAAATTTTTCAAAATTTCAGCTCTTGGATTTCTTAGTTTCTACTGAGTTTTTCCATCAGTTAGAAGACTGTATTTCATCGTGTAAGTTTTTAACACGTTCGAATATCCTTATAAGTTGCAACTATATATCATCTACCATAAGCCATGTGCTGCACACACATTCTCTTGAAAGTATTTGCATAATTGTGCCCACATGTGGTTAGATCACCATATTCTATTTTTAAACAATTGAATCTCGAACAGCTCTTCTTTAAATCTTTATTTTCAAAGGATTACTGGTGGTGAATTTGTAAAAAATTTATTAAAAGAGTTTTGGAAAATATTTTAAAAGTCGAAAGCATCATGGTTAAAATGCCAGAAGATCATTCTAAATCCAAATTTCAATGTCCATTAAGGTTTTATCAAAACTAAGCTCTCATTTCCTTTAAAATAGAATTTCAGCATTCATGGTGCATATCTTTGTTCTTGCAGGATTTATGTTAACAAAAGACGTTCAAAGGCACAGCAAATTGTGAGCTTCAAAAAACATTGGCTAAAAATGTCCAAAAATTGTTATCCACCAAACTTGAAAATAAGAATTCGGCACAAAATTCTTTCGATATTTCATGCCAAAAATTATTCAACTGTTAAAGAAATGAACCTATAAAAATTGACAACAGATTTTGATTCACCTTCTTCAATGGTGAGCACGCAAATTTTGCATGCTGCAAAACAAAAGCACAATAGATGAGAAAAGG
Organism: Romanomermis culicivorax; assembly: GCA_963922205.1. Classification (NCBI taxonomy): domain Eukaryota; kingdom Metazoa; phylum Nematoda; class Enoplea; order Mermithida; family Mermithidae; genus Romanomermis; species Romanomermis culicivorax. The sequence continues at coordinate 43,268 of CAWUHX010000445.1, forward strand.
TGGTTTTTCAAAACGGGTGAAGAACTTTGAAATCTCATGGCAACACTCTCAATGCTCCGATTTTTCAAAACCAGTTTAAATTCTTTATCAGATTCAGAAGTTGATTGCATAGAAAAATTTTTGCTGATGGCTTTATCGGAGTTTGAATCAAAATTCCGATTCCTGCATACAAATTTTTAAGTCCTCTCTGTACCCTCGCCTTAATTTCAGCTGAAAAATTGCCATGATTGCACAGCAACTGGATGAAAAAAATTGATCCGCAAAAAAAATATTTAAAAATATAAAAACAAATAATAAAAATAGTCAAAAGAGTAATTAGAGGGGGAACTCAAGATTCAATGCAAAATTCTGAATTTTTATAATTTTTCCTAATCCATAAAAATTTCAAAGTTTCATGGTAAACTAGGAGTATGGACTCATGCTTCATGATTGTTAATTAAATATTGCCTAAACACTTGATGCGCACATCCCCTGAGAATGATTAAATTATGATGTGAATGAAGTGAAGCAATTGTGAATAAGAAGCCTACTCAAATTATTACTGTCTGAGCTGATGATGCAGGGCATATTGCCGATGATCCACATTGATGCAAAACGTCATAGATCTTCTTTCTCGATGCGGCTCTGGGAAGTCAAGTTGTTCGATTTCGGTTGAATAAACTCGGACTATTTTACAATGTTGCCGTTCTGTGAACTGGTGTCGGATTAGACGAGCTAAAATGAGCAGTGAATTTTTGGTGTTAACCAGTCAGCATGATCTAGACTTACCTAGAATGTTGTCGACTGCAGCATTGGATGGTGCTGTTACGAGAGTAACAAATTTTCGCGCCTTTTCATCTTCAACTTCTGCTTGAATAGGTGGTTCAATGTCATCGCCATATGTTTGTAAAGGTGTAAGTACGGGCTTCAATCTTTGTGTGTAGGAACTCATGTTTTCTTGCATGGCTTGGTAAGCTGCCATTACAGCAACATCTGATTTTCCGGTACCTTGAATTTCAAAAAAGCGAACAATCAGGGGTTGATCAGGTCTCTGAATAATGTGCATCAGAGTAATACTCCACTTTTCAGCCAAAAACCACTGAAAACTTTAACAACACTGCATATTTTAATTTTGCTTGCCAACCTAAAATTTTGTGCAGCTATTTTCATAATTCGCTATTATTCTTGCATTTATTAAGTTACCTGGCGGACCCCATATGAACCATATCTTTTCTGACAAAGAGCATTCTAGAGCCTCCTTTTGTTCCTCATTCGGGGTAACTGGACAATGATTCCAATTGAGCTCAATGCTCAGCTTGTTCCATGGCACTTAGGTACCCAAAATAAGCTTCAGGAGGTCGGAATTACACCAGCTTATTTCATCGAGCTTAGCCATAGCTTGTATCATGAGTCTGAAGAATAAATTAACAAACAGATCGAGAATAAGATTAAAGTGGATGAAAGAGAAAATATAAGAGAACATGAAAAAACAATTACCTAGCTGGCATTGGAATGGGAAGATATTCGATCAAACAATTTTCGAAAATCGAGGGCAAAATACCCAAAGGAATGATTGTTGACATATACGTGACTGGTGCTGTAATCACAAGTTGTGATTCCTAGAAAAAAATATTATTGGACAGAATGAAGCATAATATAAATCCTTATATTGAGTAATCTGTAATTTTTGATTTAGTTCAATGTGAAAATGCAGTTTACACAATCAAACACATGAATTTATTCTTATGCCTCATCCTAATAATTTCAACCATCCATTAATCAATGCACTTTTTAAATTTGATTGGAAAATTCCTTTTATTAATAGCTTTGAAAAGTGCAATATAAAAACTGATATCCTTTCAGATTTTTTTTTCTTTGAAAGGACAAAACAAACACTTTTTGTACACCCCTAATGCTCAGATGTTCTTTCTGGAAATATTTCTATTGGACTCTATCATCAATAAATGGAAGTTGTGTGACAAAACTACATCAAACCATGAATCTCACTTCTTTGATTTCGGCACTGATCTTTTCGACATCAACACTCGAGCAGTGCAAAACACATGATGAATTGTTGATCATCACAGAAATGCAAAAATGATCCATTTGAATCAGGTCTCTAATCAGATCATTTCTGATTGCACCAAGTTGTACACCGCTACAACAAAAGTTGATCTGACGGCTGGGACACAAAGTGCATGGAAGGCAGAACTTGACGAAGAGAGTGCTGAGTTTTCCACGCAACCTATTCGACTCAGCATTCTCTGATAAGTGAATTGAAACGCCTTTGAATTTCACGATTTTCGATGGTTGTTCGGTATGGCTTTCAGCGGTCTCCAGTATCAAATTCGAAAGTGCCCAAATTTTGAAATCATCCATGCTTGCAAATGGCTGGAATTTCCTTTCATTGCTAAAGCAATGCAAAAAGTTTAAAATAAATTAACAATAATCATATTAAAAAAGACTACAAAGGATAAAGTAAAGTTGAAATTTACTACATGCCATATTACCTAAATTTCAAGAAAGGTCGCGCATGGTCCCTAGCAAAGCAACATATCAGATCATGCCTGTGTTCAACACAGAATTCAACATTTTCAATAAAAATCCACTGCAGGACCAGTTGCAAAAGGCAATATTGGGGTTTCGCTGTGAAAAAGGTGTTGAAAGTCAATCCTGGACGAATGATTGTTGCTACTTCAATTCTTTCTGGCATAATACAACCAGATGCGTAGGTTTCAACGGCTATAAAATTGAAATATGTAAAGCCATCACATGACTGAGGTGTTGTGGCTAATGGTAAATCAGCAAAGGTCAATGTGCATGTCTATTGATGAACGTCATCGCTTGACTTCACAATAACCTGACATCCTTCAACATTGTAGGATTCGATAGTGCAGGATCGACGTTTATTGTTCAACAGTATATAAATGGCACTTTCAATATTATTTCGTTCTTCTAGAGCCACGAATTGGCTAAACTGTCACTGCTGAATGAGTAATTTATGGCCACCATCCATAATCATCGATTGATAATGGGCCAGATCGTGCTTTTTACCAAACAAAGATACGACTTTCGACCCATCGGGATTCTGCAGCTATAATTCAGCATCAAAGTATGTGTTGTGAACACTGTTTGTATTGACGCTAAGGATGGAGCTTTTGCAAAATCCTGCTTTTGTAGGCTTCTCGAAAATTCGATAACTCAATCCACTTGATTTTAGGCCCTTCAAGAACATTTTTTCTCTATCAATGGTTCGAAAAAGCTTTGAATTGTTTTCTACAATTGTTCTGATAAAATGCCTGAAAGTATAAATATATACAGTGTGGCACAAAAGCTTAGGTGCACTTTCTAAAGTTTGATTTTCAAAAAACTGATCAACTTTGAATTAAGTTTATTCAATAAATACTTAACCCATAATAGATGCGGCAGTAGCAACAACCTGTAATATACTTTAACTCCCAAGTTCACATCACTCACCTAGAGCCAAAATGCTATGAGCTGGAACCTTGTGTTTTATTCATATTTTTGGGCTTATGGAGAAACTATGGGGTGCATGTGGTCCCTTGACTTCTATCTACAAATGATGCTCGATGGTGCTCACAAACATTAAAAAAACTTCTTTTCTTTGGGCTTTTAGTTTCAGCATGCCCCACATTGTGTGTAGCATTCCTGAGCTCAATACTTTGCTCATGCATCTACCAGGTGTCCCTCAGATTGCATTTTTTCTTTTTGGAAAAAATAGCCTCAATCTAATTGTATCCTGATCAATACTCCTGGAAACAATGTATATTCTACAATGTTGTTATATAATACTGGCTGCAAAAAAATAATTTTTTCCTCAATAGGTTTCAGGTTCCTCAATAGGTGTTTGTCCCTGGACCTTGATACTTTTGCCTGTGCATCTATCAAGTGTCTACTACTCGAAACGCTTTTTTATTTTTGGAAAATTATATTGATTTGGTCAAATTATATTAGTGACCAAATTTCAGGAAAATCCACTGCATTTGGGTTTAAAGAAATCATTTTTTGGTGAAACAGATGTAGTGATCCGTATGGGTAATAATAGGAGGGTTACCATTAGGGATGTACCTGCTTCATCTTGGCTCCATCTTGGTTCTGCCCTTGGTTCCGCCATAAATTTTTTGAGGGATTTTTCATGGGAAAATTTTTTGGGTAAAATCAACGATTTTTGCAATTTTTTTGGAAAAAGATTTTTTGACCACATCAAATATGGGCATACCCCCACTGTGTGAAAAATTTTTTGGGGGATTATTCAGGAAAAAAAGTAATTTTTGGCTAAAATCAATGATTTTTGAAATTTTCTGGGTAGAGGGAGTTTGGACCATGTCATATCTAATGGGCACAATCTCACAGTGTTAAAAATTGTTTGGGGATTTTTCACAAAAAGGAGAATTCAATGGATCACCTTACACAAAGAATTATCCTTTATGTGAACTAATTTTCGCGATTTTTTGATGGAAGGGGAATTCAATGGATGGGGTCACTTTACACCAAAAACTATCCTGCATGTAAAACAAACTTATTTCCATGGTCTTTTCAGGGAAGGGGTTATGGAGTATTGTGAGTCCAATGAATGCAGTCACTTCAAAATTTCCCTGATGTAAATAAGCGTATTTTTGTGGGGGATGGGGTTTTTGATCACAGAGAAATTCAATGGATGGGATCACTCTAGACAAAAAATATCCCAAGTGTACATAAATATATTTCTGCAATATTTTGGTGGAAGGGGCTTTCGACCATGGAGAATTCAATAGACGCAGTCACTTTACACAAAAAAATATTTCTGGATGTTAACAAAGATATTTCTGTAATGTTTTGGGTTGAGAGGTTTTTGATTATGGGGCATTCAATTGATATGGCCACTTAACAGTTTGTTCACAACGTTTCTAAGTGCTATGTATTTAACTCACTTTTTACTTTTACTGAGTGAGAATTGTGAAGATAACCAAAGTTGAAACTTCAATGTGTTTCAATGAAGGCTTTCATGCATGGTCAAGGCCCACAGAAAAGGGGGGGTGAAATAGTTCATTAGAAAATGCCCCTATGTTGAAGAAAAAAGAAGAATATACTTGATAAGATAGTTGCCAAACTAGAAAAAGTGTTGTGCAGGTCTTTCCTTAAGAGGCGTAAGAAAAGATTGGGTCTGAACTGACCTGTTAGAACTGATCCCCTGGCTAAGCCTCGGTGATAGTGCAACAGTCCGGTTATCCCCAGACCTACAACAACAAAGATAAACTTTGTCCTAAATACGGGGCCTTACCAAGGACCTCCGCAGTCTCCTAGCTGAGACAAGGAATCCCCTCAGGGATAAACTTACTTGGGTATAACCCGTAAGGGGTTTCCCAAAGCTTACCTGGTGTAAGCCAGCGCCTGGGCCTCTGGCCCTCTGCCTTTGTCGATGGGAATAATCTAAATGAATAAACGAATATATTAAACAATAAGTCCGACGAAATATGTAAAAAGAATGTGGGTATACCACAGTAAATAATCTATGAACAAAACAAGTTGCTGGGAAAATTGTATTTGGGGACCCCAGCAATATAGCCAAAATATAATAAAAAACAAGAATATAGTGAACAATGATTTTCACTATCACTTTCAGTCTTTCTTTGGCGCTCCATTTCTATGCAAATGTCTGCGCCCCTGGTCGTCCCTTTCGTCGATTTGCATGGCGATTTCCCCACACGAATTGGCATCAACAGGGTGCCCGACATCCCTCGCGCGTTGAAACCGACCTACCGGAGGTAGAAAAAAAAAAACTTTTGGCCGGGTTACCCCGGCATTAAAAAGAATTAATCAAAAAAGAAAAAAAAATCTACAATTCCGGCTGACTCCTGATAAACAGTTTGTCTCACTCGGACTCCCGTTTCACAGTCTGTCCTAATCGGACTCCTGTGCTGGTCGTTGGACACAACAAATACCAAGGGCTTCGCCGCAATGGCTGGCAAGTGACACCCATTTTGACCTCGGCGTTGATGGAATAACCTCCTGCCCTAAGGAGTACGACGTAGACGTCGGTGCCGAAGGTGGCCAGTTTCCGGCTCGGCGGCTTGGTCTGCATGCTGTGTCAATTCGTTGGCCGTGGGTCTAACCACATGCAAATTGATTTCCCGCGTCTCTATTTTTTCTAAATTAAACTAAAGTATCAGATTATATTACGATACAAAAGAAGGACGAGGGAATGTACGAGTATCACAAAAATTTTAAAATGCGCTAAAAAATTTGAACAAAAATGTGGCCAAAAAAGTTAAAAATATTTTTGCGGTTGCGTTTTGCACTGGTTTGTCGAAAAGAAAATTTTTGTTGGCCAGCAGCACCGAAATTTAAATAATATTTTTGGATTTTTTGTTTTTTGATTTTTTGGATTTTTTGTGATTTTATTAGTGTTTTTGGATTTTATGTTTTATGAAATTAATAAAAATAAATGCGAAAAGATAAATTTTTGCGCCAAAATTTGTGCGGCTAATTACTGCTGCTGCCCGCCGCCTCGGTAACCTCCTCGAGGTCTACCTCGATAGTATCCCCTCTGACCTGGTTGGCCTCGGGTCTGACCTCCATCCTGGCCTTGATTTTGGCCTTGTTGACTTCCGCCGCGTCTACCAAGCGGCATGAAGTTCGGATTATGGAACTGTGCATCCGGGTCTTGACCTTGGTGTTGCCAGGTTCCTTGGCCTCTGTAAGGTCCCTGAGGGAGCCCTCTGAAGCCTCCTCTAGCTTGACCTTGGTCATACCCCGGTCTAGCCCTGTATGGGGCCGGGTTTGAGAACATATCGTCTCTCCCCTGCTGCCTTGGACCACTGCTAGTGGAGCTGCTGCGTTGAGGTTTTTGTGTCCGGAAAGTTGAATTGAGAGATTTTGATGAAATTGATTTGGACCGAGAAAGCGGACTTTTATAGGAAGTGCTAGCAGCCTCACTATAGGACCTCTGGCTGGTCGCAGTAGACGATTGTTGTATCGTCAGTGGTTGTTTCTTAGCCGGAGGGAATCTAGGCACCTTGAACTTACTTGGGCTCTTGGCAGCTGTTCGCTGATATTTATCAGCTTGCGACCTGTCATCGCCTGGTGCCTTCCTCTTTACACCCATCTGGTTTAACCTTTGCGAGCCCATAAAGATATATTGATTAAAGGCTGCAATGTAGACATCATCTACGCGGTTTCTCTGGGCCTCAAGAACTAGTTGTCTGTTCCCAAATGAACATGCCTGGGCATACCACCTACCCTTTGCCGTTGGCGTGATCAGAGCGAAGTCCAACTGTAGAAATATCATTAGGGTCACGTACCTAATGGCCATAAAAACGTCTGAGGCATCGTAATCCTGAAGCTATCTGGGAATAAGAACTAAAATGATCCATTCCCAGATTTCCTCAGGGACGCGCTCTCTGTCAAACATAAATCCGCCCTGCATTTCGAACTGTTGGCGGTAATTTTCATGAATTTCGACCATGGCATCATTGACCATTCTATAAATGATCCGCCGTTCTTGGCGATCAAAGGCGAAATAATTGGCGACCTCTGGATTTTCGAATGAGATCGGCCCAATTAGGCGCCTTTGTTCCCGTTGCCACTCCCAATAATCAATCAGAGTTTCAGCTAATTGACCAGGAGTGACAAACTGCTGTGGCTCCCTTTCGGGTCTATTAACCACCACATTTAGTTTGACCTTCTTGATCAACTTTTCCTCCGATTCAAGATCAGGCTTTACCAAAACGCTTCCCGCAGGTTTGTTACTTCTTGCGGTATAGCTGGTAGGCACGGATTTACTCTTGCCAGATGACGTACTAACCTCTCCGCCAGTTTTCGATACCGTTCGCGTCTGAGTGTACGATGCAGTTGCAGTGGACGCTGTTGTCCTATCCGATTTCATCTGGCCTTTGGAGGTCTCTGTTTGCGTCTGACTCATGGCAGTCTCCATCCTCGTCTGACTTTTCGTAGTCTCCGTTTTCGACTTTTGACTTGTCGAATATTCTGGGGTCGTGGTTTCCTCGGCCGTATCGTAGGCGTCGTTTTCAGATCCGGTGGCGGCCGCTCCTTGTTGCTACTGACCTTGAGCTTCAAGTCTGCGTTGTCTGGCCTTACCTATCCTTTTCCTGTGCCTTACCTTTTCCCTGGCCAAGTGTCAGATAAATTTTTCCGACAAACCTTCAGCTAACATCTGCTGAACCTTATCTGGGGAATAAACTCCAGGAATTCCTTCCTCGGAAATTTTTCCCCTCTTCATCAGCTCTGTTGCTGCAATAGCTGAATCTGAGCTGTCATCGGCTAATGCCTGCTCCTTCAGCTTCCTCTGAATTGCCTCTGACGCAGGAATTCCTGCTGCGTCAGCCTTTTTTGCTCTTGAATTTTGGCCTGTAGGGCTCTGTGCTTCGCTTGTCTATTGTGATCCTTAGGATCTTTGGCTTTCACAGGTATCTCCTGGGATGCTTCTTGCATCTTTTCCAGTCTGACATCAATTCCCGACATCTTTGTCACTGCTTCATCAATTTGAGTCTGGAATTTTTTCCTCCTCAATAGCCTGTTTCTGAGTTTTGGCCTCCATCGCATCCTTATTTTCCGATGTCTGGCCCTCAGATTCCAGAATTTCACCTTCCTCTTCTTCTTCAACATCCTCCTCTGAACTGGACTCAGAGTCTGAATTTCATATCTTCGGCAAGAGCTGCTTTACTTTAGCTGGTAACACAGCTGGTGCCGGAGGTACTGATTGCATAATGGTGACAATTTCTGGCTCAGGCTCGGCCAGTTGCTGTATCTGAGCTACTTGAGTCGGCTGTGCTACCGCTGGTTGCGTTGGCGGCGGCACCACGACTACTACTGCAGCTGCTTGCGTAGCAGCAGTGTCCAAAGCTGGTTGTGTAGCTTTGACCACTGGCGCTGGCGCTTGCGGCTGCGTTTTAACTTGTCCCGTCCCTCCGGCTTGCGCCGTTTGGGAAGTAGAGGGACGATTTAATGGTACTTTTGATACCAACTCACCGGCTGGGGTATAGGTTAGTGTATACCCAGGCATCTCTGAAGCAATCGTTCTCTCCCGGAAGCTTTTGCTGACAAACTCCGGTCTGAGCTCGAGCGGATTTCTCCGTGCGTACGTAATCAGATAATCGGTCGGGGATGCGTCTTCCATCATTGGATACCGCAGTCCCGGCGTCAAAGTCTCGAAGCCTACATAGTAAAAAGTTACGTAAAAGTAAGGGTTTACCTTGTAGGCTCCGTCCTTCAATAACGATTTGTCATCGCCGATTTGCAATATTTCTTCGGCTTCTCGAAATCATAATGGGACAAATCCGAACCGATTTTGCCATGCGTATACCCCTTTTTTAGATGGAAAGCGGGGTTCCGACGGCAGTAGCGTTGCTGCTAGCTCTAAATAATAAGCCAGGCGGTCGCCTGACTTCCAGGACATTCTCTTTATCATTTCCTGTCCTTCCCTAGTATAACTATTTAAAAAGTTATAATTCAGCAGAGCGCTAGTTTTGTAATCGCACTCTGCCCTTGAGTGAGGCCATGCCAAATGATAGGCCAAGGGCATGAATTTACAGATGACCTCTAACTCCGCAAAGTTTGGCTCATCTAACATACCTGAAATTTTGGCCAAATTTGGTGTATAAAAATTGGTTTTATAGGCCTGTCCGTGACCTTCAATACCCACTGGGTAGTGGTTATTCGCTGAAAACACTTCTTCAGGAATTTGATCGGGCTTCCCGGCCTGTTGCCAGTATAGCTTGGCGTTTTCATATAACATCAGAGAAATCTTACCGTCTAAATCCCAATAGGTTCCACCTGACTTGAGATTTTCCAAGATATCCTTTGCAATGTTAACCCAGTCTGGTATCTGAACGTCCTGGATTTCATCGGGATCACTGTCTTCAGTGTATCCGTCGTCGTTCATTGGCTTACCATCTCTGGGGAGCAGGGGATAAAAACCACTTGGCAGTTGAACTCCCTGAGGATGGACGGGATTACACTCCGTGGGTGCGGTATAATAACCGGTGTTATTTCCCTGCATTTGTACGGCCCAATGGTTGTACATTTCACATTTCATCATGTGATACACCATGTTAGGCTGTACCTGATCGGTTTCCATGACTGGGGTGCCTAGCCCCATTTCTCTATTCACGTTGCCTGGAATCATTAAGTATTGTTGGTAAAAATGTAGGGCAACGGTATTGATCTGTTTGGGATCAACCTTGTCATGATCGAAAATCTGCATTTGCATGAACAGCTGATCGGCCATGCCATAGTGAATCGCGGCAAACATGACCAATAAAGAGTAATATGCATCTAGAGCGGCGTACCTAAGTTCTTCCGGCAATATACCTCTTTTGGCAAACTGATCACGGTTCGCCTTAAGTGAAAAGTCATATTGATAAGGGCCCACGTCTATCAAATAGAATTCCGTGAACAGTCCCTTTAACCGGAAGGTTTCCGGACAGATACCTGTCTGAAAGCATTTTTTCTCCAGGTTAACCCCTACCATGGTTAGGGCAAAACGGTCTAAATTGAAGTACCGACCTTTGGTCTTCCTTAGATGTTCCCGTAAGGGCACAGTTTTATCTCTGTCCTTATTGTCTCGCCCTGCACCACATACATTATAGATACTTACCAAATCCTCCAATACCGAGTATCCGGCGAACAGCATGTCGGAATTCAAAAAGTAGTGGAGGCTGGTCCATTCTTTGAGTATCATTGACGTTGTATCAATAACGTACGTTTGACCATTGGTCAGCGCGAAGCTCACATATCGGGCAAATTGTTTTCCCATTGGATTGTCGACCTCTCTCGTTTTAAACAAGGTGGCGACTTTATCCTGGTTGACTTTTTCGACATCGAATCCACAAACTGGTTGTCCTCTGAAGATTGATACTTCTCGGATAAAGTGGAGTGTCTGGCTGACTTTCCCGATGTCTACCAATTTTGGTTCCTTGGGATTAGCTGGCCAGTACCCAAATGTGGCTTTAAACCACTGATCCAGTTCATGGATTCGCACGGCCCTTTTGACGTTATAATCTAAACATAAGATACTATTAATTTTAGTGTTTATTCCCCTTTTTTCAGCGTATTTTCGGGTCTATACTACACCAGCACCACAACACTAAGCGTGTTAAGTTTCTCAGAAAAATAAATTTAGTGCAGGTTGTTAGGTGAGCCACTGATATACAAACGTTGAGCTGGTAGGCAACTACCACCTTACCAAATCTTACCCTTGCTACCTCTATATGTTGGGGAGGGTAGACCTGATCCGATTGTCCACCACTTGATCGGACACCAATCTCTGACCAGCTGCTTGAGCGACCAACTATGCTCCATTTATGGCGCTGTATTTACAATTTTTATAGCACTCGAAATTGATAAGTTTTAATAATTTTGATATCGAAAAAGTGATATAATTTGATTTGATTTGAAAATAAATAATTTTTGATAAATTTTTGAATGATAAAACTTGAACTGGCTGAACCCAAGGTTCTAGGTTTCCCTTGAATCGTATAGCTCTCGGTGGTATCAGGTATATTTCCAATTTGGAAATTCCCTGCTCGGCTTCGAGCTTCCGCTTCTCAGTACTCCCATTTTTCGTTCCCTCTGAGTTCTAACCTCATCTGCCCTTTGGGGCGCCGAGCTGGTCTTCCAGTGACTTCTGGGCATTACCTGCGGTTTCCAAAAAAGTTTGATAAAAATAAGTTCGAAACTTACCGTCAATAAAGAAAAAATGATTATCTTGGCGGTGCTGGGCCCTGCCAAATTCAACGTGGCGCTCTGTGTGCGACCACTCACGCGACGGAGCTTGTTGGCGGTTCCGCGCGCCTTTTCCCATTTCCTTTCTTTTCCAAATCTTTTTTTTCGAATAATAAATTTATAAATTTCTTTAAAATTTTTTGAATGCTGAAAAAGTTTAATCTAGCAGTTCTGCTAATTTCCTTTTTATGGCAGTTTGGGGAATGTTTTACTTCTTCCTTCTGATGAAAGTTTAGAATTCAGATAAGCGGAGCAGCTATAATTTGATTTTAGAAAAAATGAAAAATTTGAAAATTTAATTTTTTGGAAAAATGCCAGAAATATTTTGGGTTGTCACTTTGGTCTAAAATTCCAAAGAATTTTTCCCAAAGTCTGAAATAAATATGAAAAATTTACAAAATAAATACGAACACTACATAAACCGGATAAATATTACAAATTAATACACATTTAATTAAAATTTAGTACCTACGCATGCGAGATATGTACACAATTAAAAAAAAATCAGCGTGAGATCGCGCATAGATTCGCCTAGAGCGAATTTCCAAATGATTTCATTTGGTTTGGCGCTCCAGTTGTAACTGTTTGTGCCATATTGGAAATTGACGTATTTTCTTCACGTGGCGCGTCCTGATTGGCTCGGGCTATTCGTGGCAAGACCCTAGTGGTCTCGTCACGAAAATGTTTCAACCTGCTGATTGAAACAATTTGGCGATTTAGCGGGTTGTCCCAATGTACAATGGTGACAACATTCTCTGCTTCTCGCGAGATGTCTGTAACTATGAAGGGACCGAACCATGGTGGTCCTAATTTTTTCTCCTTGTCTACTTTGAGCAGAACCCAATCATTCTTCTTGAACCCATTTTGTTTCGATTTCTTATCCAAGTATTTCTTCGATTTTTCGGCAGCACTCTGGATATTTTTGGCAATATCCTCATAAAGGTTGACTAAATGATTGGTCAACACAAATTTGTATGCCTCTGCATTGCTGTCGGGCATTACAATGTCATATGCTTTCTATAAGTTTAACCTGAAGGTTGCCTCATGACCCCTAAGCAATGAAAATGGGGATTGCCCCGTGGCTGCATGTGGTGTGGCATTGTAAGCAAACACCACGGCTCTCAAGTATCTTGGCCAATTATCTTTTTCCTCAATGGCCACCTTTCTGAGCTGTTTTATGAGTGTCTGATTGAACCTCTCTACCATGCCATTTCCTTGTGGATGGTAGGCTGTCGTATAAATTTTTTGACACTCTAGTAACTTGCAGATCTCTTTCATCAGATCTGAGGTAAAACAACCTCCTCTATCGCTGAGCAGTCTCCGTGGAGTCCCGTCTCTAAATACAATAGATTGTAGAAAAGTATCTACAACGGTGCTAGCTGACTGATCCGGGATGAGTTCAGCTTCAACCCACTTTGTAAAATAGTCTTGAAAGACTATGACGTACGGTCTCTTCTCACTAAGTGGAGAAATACCCACGATATCCACTGATACTATGTCAAAAGGACCTTGTGGAATAATTGGTATCAGTGGAGGAATTTCCCTGTTTCCCTGATTAGCCATTTGACATACTGGACAAAATTTTATCCAGTGCCTGACATCCTTTTCTATTCCAGGCCACCAGAACTGTTTTTTAATCATAGCAAGGGTCCTTTTGAACTCCTGATGAGTCATCATTACCGCACCGTGGTACTGGTGCAAAGTATTGTCCCTTAGGCAGGATGTGACGACCACTTGACCATCCGATCCCTGTCCGGCTTCCCGGTATAACACTTCATTCTGGATATAAAATCCGCTATGATACTTGGTTGTCCCATTTGGACCCAATCTATCAAAGTATGGTCGTAATACCTCATCCTTTCTCTGCAAGAGGGCCATGAGATCATCTCTAATTAGCCCTTTTGGCAACTCATTTTCATTGGGATCTGCCAAAGTAAAATCCTGTTCCTTTTCTGGGTATACCCAGGTAACTCTTTTTTCCTTACTTTTCTCCTGGTTTCCCCTACTTACCTTTTATTACCCTGATTGCCATCAGGCTGGATCTGAGCCTGATCACTCTTCTCCGCTTCTTTTGCCATGCTCCTTGTAGTTACGGCATTTACCAAGTCTGCAGGCGAGATTGATTCTGGATCACACTCAGAATCTTCTGGATATATCTGGGTGAATCTCGGACTTATATCAGTCCTCTGATTTTTCTTACCTTTAGGCTCCGGATGTAACGGAGTACCGTCTTCAGGATTTGGATCTGTCAGAATTCTGAATCTCTTTACCAAATTGAGATGCTTTTTCTCAATTAGCTGTGCTTCAAGATCTTTCAGATTTCCAGCTTCTCGTTTATCCTCTGAGAACATATGTTCCCATTTTGGCGGTATCTTTTCCGCTTGATCGTCTGGTTCATCCATCGTGGACAAAAAGTCTGCCATGGCATTTTGTTTTTCAGGCACATACTCTAGCTTATGGTTGAACTGAGAGATGAATGAGTACCATCTCTTCAACTTACCATTGGTCATGGCATTGACCTTCATTGACAACAAAGGTTTGTGATCAGTTCTTATGATCACTCTATGACCTACCAGGTAGTGCTTGTATAACTTTAAGCCATACACTATTGCCAAGCACTCCCTTTCTGTGGCTGACCACTTTTTCTTGTCCGCCTTTAAAATTCTGCTATTATAAGCGATTACCCAGCGGTCGGGCTTGGTCTCCTGGTAAAGGACTGCTCCTAGTGCCGTTCCGCTGGCATCTATCTGAAGGACAAAGTCCGCAGACCCGCCCAAAACCGGATACCTTAGAAAAGGCACTGACAATAGTGCTTCTTTCAGGCTCCTAAAAGCCTGATGGTGAACCTCCGTAATTTCCCAAACACAGTTCTTCCCAGTTAATTTATACAATGGTTCAGCATGTTTAGCTAACCCTGGTATGAACTTCTTACACCAATGCAACATTCCTAAAAACCTTTGCAGTTTTCGTTTAGACTCTGGGAATGGGAAATCATTTATTGCTTTGACCTTTTTTGGATCTGGGGAAACTCCATCCGAATTTAGGATATGTCCTAAAAAATGAACTCTCTCAGGCAGGAATTCACACTTCTCCGGTTTCAAGGTCAAATGAGCCTTTCTTAGAGCTTGCAGGACTAGCTCTAGATTAACTAAGTGTTCCTCAAACGTATTTGAGAACACCATAATATCGTCTATATAAACTAGACAGATTTTCCACACATATGGATGCAAAACTCTTTCCATCATACGCTGGAATTCGGCTGGCGCATTCTTTAGGCCAAAGGGCATGACTTTAAATTGATATAGCCCTTCCTGGCATATGAAAGCAGTTTTTTCTTTGCTTTCCTCATCCATTGGCACTTGCCAATACCCTGATTTGAGATCTGAGGTGGTATAAAACTTTGCTTTACCTAAGCAGTCTAGATAGTCATCCATTCTAGGAATGGGATACTTATCGTCCTTGGTAACATCATTTATACCCCTAAAGTCCACTACTGGTCGCTTGGTACCATCCTTTTTAACCTACAAGAAATAACAGAGCTGCCCAAGGCGACTTTGATGGCTCAATTACACCCTTTTGGGCATATCTTGGAGATGCTCACGAACATGTGGCCGTAAATTTATGGCAGTCCTGTAGTACCTTTTCGCTACAGGGGCTGCATCGCCTGTATTTATTTTACAGGTCGAATAGGGTGTAGTAGTTGGAGGATCATTGGGCAAGCTGAACACGTCTCTATATTTTGCGAGACATCATAGAGCTTGTTCCAATTGCTCTGATGGTATGTTGGATTTTGCCAGCATATTGTACAAAGCTTCCTTGAATGCTTTCTCATCTGATTGAGGAGCTTCAGGTCTAGCTTGAACTGCACAAGTTTGCAGCTTCTCCAGATCCTCAACTATCTTACCCTTGAGTTGATCTTGGTTATCAGTATCACACAACACTGAATTAGTATGGCCAATTATTTGATTTCTTTTCAAATGGCATCCTGATCCTGTGTTGTTGGATACCATAACAACAAAATCATCTCTGGTACCATCAACTATGGTACTGTCAGTGTAGAACCTTTCCTCATTTTCTTCAGACTCTATGATGATTCCATTAAGGCGATTTTTGCCTACCTCATCCCAAAGCTTTGCCCTCAGAAGTATATCAGTACCACTAGGTAAGTAGATGGGATTCACACTCACCACTGGCACCGAAACCTTTAGCAGACAAATCTTTGGCTGATATTGGTCGGCGGCGCTCACCGTGGATTCTGTGGCGCTCGTGGTCATGACCTCTCCAAAATTTGATTGGGGCTGGTCCGGCATCACGTATATCCATTGTTGACGGTTGTTGAGCATCATCGTCTTATTTCTGAAATCTATTATGGCTCCTACCTGAGGATGAGCCAAAAAGTCTGTTCCTACAATAACATTTTCACCTGCTTCAGGTATAACAATTGCTTTAACGGGGAACTGTCCACACAATGTATCCATCCTAAATTGGATATACCCATGGGCTTGGACTGTCTTACCATTGGCTACAGTAACATTTAATATCCTCCGATATTCAGTGTAATCCTGGCCCAAAGTTTCTTTCAGAAACTTAGCCGACATGACAGTGCACTGAGCTCCTGTGTCAATTAAAGCCAGTGTCTTACGACCTCCAATAACAACCTCAATATGAAATGGGGCTGTTCTCGGGTACGTATCTAGCAAATGTTGTTCCTGAGGGCTAGCTGGTGTGCCTCTCCTTACTACTTGTACTGATGGTACTACACATTGTGGTGCAATTGCATTCATTTGCACAATGCTACCTAATACAACATTTGGGCAGTTCACTCTCTGATTTACTTCACCTAAAGGACTCATTTGTGATTGCCTTGCGACTATAACACTCGAATAATCCTTTTGGGGTGGCTGATTTGTGAATTGACCCTGTTGAAGAGTCTGAGTCGGACCCATAATAGCCTGAGGTGGCTGAGGTTGCTGTAATGCAGCTTGCTGTTGGTATTGCTGCATCTGTTGGAACTGCTTCTGCAGCTCCTTCTGCTTTTTAAACTCCAGAAATTCATTATAATCTGAATTCTGATGGTAATTCTCGTGGCTATCCAGATAACCTGAATAGCCTATGTTATACGCACCTCTGCCTCTACTATTAAAATTGGCATTAGAGTAACCTCCTCTACCTCTATAGTTACCTCTAGCAAAAGTGTTGAAGCCTCCCCTGTTGAAGGTTGGGAAGCTGGCTCTGCCTCTGCTCCTGCGCTCGGACAATACTCTCAATGTCCTGCAGTCTGCAGTATTATGTGTTATGTTCTTATGGAACTCACACCATGGCTTTGTCGGATCTGGGGAAACTTGACCTCCCTGACTGGTACTAGGTATGGCCACATCAGACCGATTTTCCACTTGCCTATTATCAACCTTTTGCCGGAGCTGGTCGAACCTTTCAACCAGTTGTACCATCTCCTTAGATATCTTTAATAGAAGGGATTCCTTCTTACCTTTTTCGGTCTGAGCCCTAGGGGCTTCCCGAACTGGAATCTCCTCTATTTCAGGAGAATCACTCCTTGACCTTTGGGTTTGGGCCGGTACCTGATTACCTACAGTTTGATATGGTTGCCGAAACCTTTGTCTCTGGCCTTGTTGATATCCTTCTGACTGGTTCCTAGCAACTACCGCAATTTCAGGATCATGCCCAATAGGCATACCTATTTCATTAATTACAATAGGATCCTGTTGTGTACCCTTAGGTCCATATCTCTGAAAGGCATTCCTATATCTTCGTTCAATGTCATGAACTTCAACTGCTAGATCATACCAAGTTCTGAAGGTATGCTTTGAATTCTTAAGTTCAGACTGGAAGGTGGGGTCACTCTTATATATGAAGGTGTCAATAATCAGTCTCTGTTTAGACTGATAGTCTAAATCACCCTTTACTAGCTCCACTAATATGCTGACCCTTTTCAGAAACTCTACGGCCTGTTCATTGGGTCTTTGTTGGATCTCAAATAATTCCCTGGTTAACATTTCCAGGTTACACTCAGGTGCAAAGACATTTATGATGGCTCTCCTGGCCTCCCTATAGGTCATGTTGTCTTTTGCAACAGCCTTTGGTCTACCTTTAGAAAGCCTCAGCAGTGCTTCGTACTTAGCTGATTCGGGTGTATCCCTACGGAATTCCCCTTCAAGTGCTGTTAAGAAGCTAAGCACTTGCTGATTTACCATACCCTCATCTAAAAGTTTGGGTAACACACCTTTAACGATATTCCTGACTACAATCTCTTGTGCCAAATTATTTGATGGCACTTCCCTCTGATCATTAGTTGCTGTTAATACTGGATCAAGATCAGAGTTGAGGGATTGCAGCATAATTCGATTTGGATCTCGTTGAGGTGGTACACCTCCTTGATTTGATGGGATATTGTCTCTGTCAAACATGTAGTCCCTATATGGGAAACATGCCAATTGATCTGGTCTAAGGGTATTTGGATCAACTATGTTTCCTCTATCATCATAGACCACTCTTGTTAAAGTTGGATGCTGTGAAGCTATCTGATTTTGATTCCTGAAGTCTGCTGATTGCTCAGCTCCCTCGAATCTAAGATCTCTAGCTGGACCTCTCCAACTTTTGGGCTCAAAGTTAAGCCTTTGCCCTTCATCAAATTCAGGCCTATTACTAGGCCCTGCACCTGCATTCATTTCAGCAGTGAGACGGTTGTCTCTTTCTGCACCCCTAACACATGGTCTAACCTGTCTATCCAGCTCCTGTCGGCACCTGTCGGCTTCCCTTTTATTGTCCTCAGTGGCGGCATTCACCATGATGTCGAATAAGACTTCGACGGTCCCTTTCAATTCGCGTAGCTGCGTCGCCAACTCTTGATTGGACATTTCGGGAGCTCTTTCCTGTGGTTGGAATCGCTCTTGCTCCTGGGGAATCCTCTCTAATCATTGATCGATTTTGGGGTCCCTTTCTTCCAAATTTGGTCGAATTTCGGGCGTAATGACGTCCCTTTTTGGTCCTGTTAATTCGACCTTTGGCGGTAGTGACGTTTTGAAATTTCGTTGCGGCAGTCCATCGGCGTCTGGGTTCGGATTCGCCGGGCCTGCCTCTTGCGGATCGATGGCAATCGCTGGTGGGCGGTCGATTGGTACACCTGCATCTTGTGGCGTAAAATGCATTGCATTTTGTTGCAATGGTTGAACCCTCGTGGGAGTTTGATCTGGGATCACTGGGTCCAGAGCAGCATGCTGTTGCTGATCTCTGTCTCCCAAGTTGACAAGGTTCCCAGCACTCGCCACTCTGGGTGGTGATCTATGTAAAGTATTACCTCTTGGTATCCTTTCATTAGGCATTTTGAAACCTGCTAACTTTCGATAGTAACCTGGAGGACTTTCTTTTCTCCTAGTCTGACTACGAAGTTCCGTGGTAAGGAGTTAAAAGCCACCACTTGTTGCGCAGGTCTTTCCTTAAGAGGTGTAAGAAAAGATATATCTGGTCTGAACTGACCTGTTAGAACTGATCCCTTGGCTAAGCCTCGGTGATAGTGCAACAGTCCTGTTCCCCAGACCTACAACAACAAAGATAAACTTGACTCTAAAAAGCGGGGCCTCACCAAGGACCTCTGCAGTCTCCTAGCTGAGACAAGGAAGCCCCTCAGGGATAAACTTACTTGGGTATAACCCGTAAGGGGTTTCCCAAAGCTTACCTGGTGTAAGCGGGCGCCTGGGCCTCTGGCCCTCCGCCTTTGTCGATGCGAATAATCTAAATGAATAAACAAATATATTAAACAATATATCCGACGAAATGTGTAAAAGAATGTGGTTATACCACAGTATATAATATATAACACAAGACGAGTTTGCTGGGAAATTATATTTGGGGATGCCAGCAATATAACCAAAATATAATTAAAAAGAAAAATAGTGAACAATGATTTTCACTATCATTTTTGGTCTTTCTTTGGTGCTCCATTTCTATGCAAATGTCTGCGCCGCTGGTCGTCCACATTGTTCGATTTGCATGGCGATTTCCCCACACGAATTGGCATCAATAGGGTGCCCAACACATGTGATTTAGCTGATGACAAAGTGCTGGATTTGGATCAGCCAAGTAATCCCCAGAGTGTCAAATCGATTCTAATTCTATTATCACTGAAAACAATGATGGCATATTAGACCACTCTATTGTATTAACACGGTTTTGATGAATGGTGTTGTTGATCAGCCAAAATTGTTGTTGTTGATTGGGATATGATCTTGATCCATGCTGTGCAGGGTATGATTGATGTGGTTGTTAATTTGCAAATCTGAATAGATTCATCAGTGGAAAACAGAAATTTTGATGTGGGGTTCAAAATTGTGGGCCATTGTAGATTCTCCCATTGATATTTGGACAGACCAGGCGAGTATGAGCAGGTCAATGACATTGAAAGCAAATTGGTCGACCATTAGCTGTGCAATCAGAAACTGGGTGGTTCAAAGTTTGCCTAAAATTTTGTCCAGTTGACAGTGGGCGATGGTTATGACTAAAATTACAGTTTTGTGAGAAGCTGACAATGCCATTCATACTGCCTTGGTTGCAAAGTAAACAGTTTGCCCCTCTTGCATCGGATTTGGCCTCTGCAAATATTTTGACGCCTCTACTATACACACAATGCCATAAATGGTCAAAAAGACCATTTGTGAAGAAACATTTGGCAATCAAGTCACGAGTGTCATTATCAAGTTCTGGGTAAGCATCAGCAGTTAGTTGTTGTATGGCAATGGCAAACTTGGTCACAGTTTTTCCGGGTCTTTGAACATGAGTTTGTAATTCAACATTCTTTAGCTGGCATGCCTGTGTAGGGACAAACCAATTTCTTAATAAATTGACCAAGTCATCAAATGTCATGTTTTGCTTTTGGTTTAATGGGATATTCCAATAAACTGTCTCAGCTGATTTGTGAAGGAGTGATGGTAATATTAATCATTTCTGTGCATCATTCCATGCATTGGCTTGACATTGATGATTGAAACAATCAATAAAAATATCAAAATTTTTGCCTGGATATCTGTTGAAGAATTATCTACCAGGACGACTGGTGTTGATGGGCAAAATAGGTTGTTGAGCCATTTTTAATTGATCAAATTCATTCTGAAAACTTTGAAAATAATTTGATGTTGGAATCAATGCAAATATGTAGGTATCGGTTGCAATGTTGGTGTAGAAGTCTTTTTCTGTCCTGTATTAGATGCCAGACTGAACAATGTCACAAATTCGAGGATTAAAAATCAAATGTTGGGCTTAAAGTCCAATTGGTCTTAATTGAAATATTATTTTAAGTGAACAAATCCGAATTTTTCGAATAATATGGTAATGAAAATTCAAATTTGATAAAGTTTCCAATAGTAAGGAAACAGATGATCCCCCAAATGTCATATATATATATAAATTATTTTTATGAGCCAACTCCAAACTAATCGACTGGGTTTAGCTTTATTTCCAAACTTTCTAACTACTTATGACCACAAATGACTAACCTTACGAGAAAGTATATGCAAACAGCTGACAACAATTAATCTAAATATATAAAACATTTTCCGACTAAAG
Organism: Romanomermis culicivorax; assembly: GCA_963922205.1. Lineage (NCBI taxonomy): Eukaryota > Metazoa > Nematoda > Enoplea > Mermithida > Mermithidae > Romanomermis > Romanomermis culicivorax. The sequence goes on from CAWUHX010000445.1 coordinate 64,565, forward strand.
TTCAATATTATAAAATCATGACAGTAAATTTTTTTCTATATGAAAATTATATGCAGTGATGCCCATGGCTCATTTCACTCATATCTGTAGAAATAGTAAACCAATAGCATTCTAACTGCCGACAAATTCAAAGCTCCTGTCTGTCACTCAAGCTAAAAAATAGCGAGGGAAGCACATTATAGTCATTTTCAGAACAATAAAGAAGCCTGAGTTTGGTTGCACTAACCCAACATTAGGATACTGCCTTCATTGGGACTTTATTGTTGATCCTCAGTTTGAGCTAATCACAATGTCCAGATTATTTTCTTCCAGTCCACATACAATACTCACTTTAGGATTAACTGATACTGAGGTATTAAGTTGAGTTTGAAAATTCCAAACATTCCTATGTATATTTACTCCCAAACAACACTTCTTGATCAAGAATCAGAAATTTGTTGAAAATCTGATTTTGGGCTCGCTGATCTCTCCTGGAATTCAAAAATTCTCTCCATGCATCTCTGGTTAGGAGTCTAACGAGTAACAGTTCCACCAAAGTTCCAGTGAAGCCATGCCCATAGATGCCATTAGCATCATGCATACATGAAGAAGGCTATTGAAGACGCAAAAAATACATGTACAGAATCATTAATCCTATCCGATGTAGGTGAAATATCTAGGACACAATTTCTGATAATTTCGACATTTTTGTATACAAAGCCGACTATCTCAAAAAATGTTTTTTCAAAAAAATATAAACATTGATGCAGTTTTTGACTGATTGTCGTTTTGATATTCCCTTCACACAAAAGTCAAAATTTGTATTGTTATAGGAAGTCAAAGTTTACAATAATTGTGAATTTTTGAATTTTGAAATATTTTGCTTAAGGTTGTCTTGTAATGTGAGTTTTTCAGGGATACATAGGGATAGGAGGCTTCTCAGTGCAGTTCCTCTACACCCTGTCACTCATGTATGAGGGCGTCTTAGATATGCTTGTGGAAAAAATTTTTAGGAAAAAAGGTGCTGTCCACACAGATTACTCAAGGAATGATGACCCCAGTTGGTGAAATGTTGCCAACAATTGTCGCTTTTTCAAAAATTTCAATGACTCTGCATGGTTTAATCAAATCTAATCGTATAATGATATTTGGAATTTTAAATCTAGAAAAAATGCACAAAGTTATTTCGTTCGCAATTTTTCAGCATTTAGAAATTTATATTTTCAGGCTGAATCAACTGTGTGAGGCAGTTGCCAAAGTGGACGTCTATGCCACAACTGTGATTGTGAATTATTGATGACATTTTTTTATTTTTACCACAGCCGGTTTCTGTGAAATGTGTCAACGTGTAGAAGCTCCTTAAAATTTTATTAAAATGCCATTGAACAGTATAAATGCTTCTCTTTGAGCAATTATTCAGGAACAAAGGGACGAAGGTTTTTAAGATCACCTGAAAAATAACTTTTTAGTTGATGAGTGATGGCATCCAAGAATTAGGGACCCTAAGTGTCAAACTTTTTAGCTTATTCTCGTGTCTGATTCTAGTTCAACTATTTGCCATCAAATGCTGGCTGATTCATCATAATTGTCAATGAACATTTTTGAGCATACAAGATGAGTCAATTAGTAGACAAGGGAGCTTCAATACATTGATTATAAGCTTCGAAATGTATCAATTAGATTATCATTGTATTACTCTGAACCCATATCTCAAATCTGATCAGTGTTATTGTGGTCCTGCCTTTGCTGAGCCAAAAATTGTAGTTCAAAGCACGATTTTGTCAATTTGTGATAACAGCTTACCCCAGCTGGATATTTTGCTATAGGACTTATTTACATGTTTTTCACAAACAGTGAATGCATGCAACTGTCATGTTAGTAATGCAGATTTACTGGCTCAGAGATATGTTCTACTCCAGCCATCCATATTTCCTGAAGAAAAATTCTTAAAGTTTTTTTCATATGCTTAGTGATTGGAGAGGGAAGATGAAGATTCGATTCCATCAAGAAAGTACTGATAACTTTCTCTATAATTTATGCAAGCATTTCTGACAGATTGAGAAAACTGAAAAAAAAAAAGTTTTCATTAGTATCAGAAAAATCATTTATTGGCCTGTTTTGCTTGCAACAAATTTGAAGTCTATGATCCTTATAGGAAAATGTATATGTATTTATACCTTCTCCATCAAAATAATTTCACGATATGTTCGTGTTTTGGATATACTTATTTCTGCCTGCCCTGTATCAACAGAACTTTCTGGCACGTCTGTATCTGCTTGTGTGTGCATCAAACAACAGAAAACCTAAATGTCGTTTTATAGTCATACACAAAATAAAAATCAATTTTGAAAGGAGCACATTTAGTGTGCATTTTTGTTCCTGTGTGTTTCGAAGGCTAGAAAACCTGTGCACAGAGCTTTTTCAAATGCTGCAACATGAAATCAGAATTGATTTTTGAGAGTACCAAATGCCAATCAGAAAGGTTATGCATCAAAGACCAAAAAAACTGGTTCACAAGAGTGACTCAATGATTTTAAATGCTGCAAATACGTAAAAACTGATTTATTTTGTGTGCCCATCTGATACTAAAAAACCGTAACAAGGCAGGCAAAAGAAGTCTAAAATCGGAGGGAAGTGTTTACATAGATTAGAAAAATGAAATTAACTTCATTATACACCAGGAATAAATACATAAGATTCCTACTGAATTGTTATTGATGTTGATGAGAATGGTATGGATTGAATCCCAACAGAAAAAGAAAGTGAAGTGCTTGTACACTGAGAAGAATATTGTCTGCCAGTCGTCCTAAATTTTAAGAGTAAATGATGACCAAAAATTAATAGTCATAAGCAGTGTATCCTTCAATCAGAATTTCCCCTATATATGCAAACCTCTAGTGCACAGAGTAAGGAGGTTTTCAACAGAAGGTGAGGCAAGACAATTCTGCCTGTGTTATATTGAAAATTACCCTAATTTATATGAACATATCGATGAAATCTCTGATGGCCCTGCAGCAGATATTTTAGACAACTGCAAAAAATCAACAAAAGAGCAGAGGACTGAATCATGTAATCATGATGAATCAGAAAGGGCTCTGTGTGGCACATGGGTCACATGCAAATTGTATAAGGCTGTAGATGTTGGATACATGGTAAATCCAATCCATTTTCAATTTGTTTTCCACAAAAAAATAGAGAGATAATGAAGGCGCTGGCAGGTAAAAAAAACATAACTTGGAGATCAAGAGTGATGCTCAATAAAAAAAGATCATGATTGATCTTGATAAACAGTTACAAAAAAATTCAACATAGAACAAAAGAACAAAAATGCATGTAATTAAAATTGAGATACACTCATTAATCTGAAACAAAAATTTTCCAACCTGAGAATCGGGTGAAGACAGCATCTGTGTGACATGGAAAATATAAAACTAAAGTGCAGAGCACACTGAATTTAAATTTTTGAAATTTGGATCACCATGGAGCTGGCACCATCTGACACTAAGTTATTGTTATTTACTACCTATGATGCATTCACCAAGAACACTGTATGTGGAAAAAAGTTCTGAGAAAAATGCACATACTATTGAGACAGCAAGAAAAATTTACAATAAAAAATGAGGAATTAATTAGTATGATTGCACAAAGACTTTTGTAGCCTTTGGATTCAATTGCTTGTAAATTGAAAACGGATTAAAATAGTAAATGTTGCTGAAACGAAAAAAACTCTTCTCCATATTACACTCTATTTGTCAGCCCCATGCTAGGCAGTTCACCTTTCAATCCATCAATTCCTCAGTGACTAACTGGAACATCAGTCACAGTTAGTAGACCAGCAGAGACAGGTTATTTGGTGTACTGTTCCAACCAACATATCTGTAGTGACTAACAGAGGCAGCACCAGTCATTATCATTCATGTCATCAATTCTGTAGTATACACGCCTAATACTTGAGTGTTGCCTCCCAGCAAATAGTCTGTTTGAGGAATCATAAACTGGTTTTATTGGAAACTACTATCAATGTTTAGTGGGACATTTTCTTTTTGTCAGTTGGTGTTATGTTTATTTCTTTGCTTGGGTCAAAGACATCAGCAATATAACTTAAGTCCTATTGGCTTGCATCCAACTGACTACTGTAGGTCACTCAAAGGAGCTTCCTATTAGCAATCAACTAAACACAGTGCAACAGTTCTTAAGCAGAAATAAACACAACCTTCAGTCACTAATAAGTAACTGGAAACTCTAACTCTTGCAATCCAAGGGCACTCAGGGTCTCCCCAGATGCCTCCTAAATGTTGACACAAATACCCAAAACTCACTATAATAATATCCAAAGGAGCTGGGGCTTTACCTTGGCTTGGCTCCCGTGTAATGCGGCTCCCCCTTCCGCTTAATGGGCGAGTAATGAAATAATGAATAATAAATAATAATATTACTATTAATATGTAAAGTTGGGTGTTGGGCTGTCGATGCTTGCCTTTACTAGGCGTAAAAGAACAATACAATAAAAATGGACGTGACTCACCCATGACACACCAGAATAACGAGAATGAAAGAATGACCAACATTTCTCTTTTTTGGTGGAATCGTAACTTTGTTGATTCACCAATTTTGCATAGATGTGGGATTGCTACTGCCGTAAGCACATCCCCAACATTGGTTAGTTTCTCTATTTTCAGAATATATATACTTAATTTATGAATACAATTAGACATTTTTATGGCATCTATGTATGATTTTTTAATGCTGACTTTTTGTTGCATATAATATGTGCATCTTTTCATGTATCAGAGCACCGAATCAGTTCACTGTGGTAATTCAGTGCATAGTTCATTGTTATTATATCAGTTCCATAGTAACGTAAGTTTGAATTCTGATATGCCTTCACTCTACCTTTAATGAAGGATTCAAGTCACACTTGCAGCTGATACTGTGAGAGAAATTTTGGATTAAGTCACAATTTCTAATTATTGATATCTTGTACTCCTTGTGAGGGGAGTAAAATCTGAGTCTGAAATGTAAAAGGAAATTTAAATTAAAACAAATAATAAGGTAATTTATGTGGAAAAGTCGGCTGGAAGGTAATGCATCTGTCAAGGAAGCTGAATAAACCTTGTTATATTACTTTTGATTAATCACACTGTAGGTAATCATATTTTTAAGACTAGATTAAGCTGATTAATGATCTATGACCTGATAATCATAGATGGTGCTGTAGCAATAATAAGCATATTGCTGAACTATTAATGATAAAAGTGACAATAATCTCAACAATAAAGGGCACTGGTGAAGCCACAAGTACTGCTGTTTGTAAATCAACATAATGAATGCACCAACTCAAAAGAATTTCATCAATGTCCAACAGCCTTTGATGGTAAATTGTTGATTTATTAGGAAAATTTTTTTGCTGTATTTCAGATATAATTTTCAGCTTTGAATTATGCCATGCATTGTCCATTATTGCTATCCAGAATATTGTAAAATTTTGACCCAAATTTTCTAGCTAAAGTTTATATTGCATTTGATTGTTATAATATAGTTCAGAGGCAGATCAAACAGTAAAAACCAACACCAATTTCGAAGGAGCTGCAAAAACTTTGTTTGCATCGGGTCATTTTGAAAGTAAAAACATAATAGCTGATATTTAAATAAATATATAAATTGCATTGATCTATGAAAAAATAATGTTGTCCATTTAAAGTAATTTCGAGAACTCATCCCTGTTTAATAGCATCATTTAAAATTAAAATCTAGATGTACAGGACCTATGCATTTGGAATGAAGTCAAACTTAATGATTTTTCTTGTGCAGCCAAATATAATGCATCATTGTTAGAGAGTTCAGAGACAGATCTAAAAGTAAAACGCAACATCAATCTGGAGTGAGTGACGAAAATTTCGTTTGCATCATGTACATTTGAAATTAGAAACAAAACACCTGATGTTTCAATGACATCTTTATCATGATTGAAATAGAAAAACTGTCCAAAAATGGGGTTTTCTTCTCAAAAAAATTCACGAATTTATTCCTGAGTATAGCTTTTTCCAATTAACGTGTAAATTTTCAAGCAGATATCAATATTAAATGATGAATCCATAAATCCATAAAATTATTTTTTACAATGTCATGAATACCATGCTCTGCAAGAAAATTACAGTATCTACTCTTTTATTGATAAATCGGAATTTTATATTTGAATTTGGATTGGATTTGTACTTTGATAAAGAACATCTTTATTACTCATTAGAGAAAACTTTATTTAGGTTCCTGCAAAATGAATAAAGCTAGGCAAATAAATCAACGAAACTTCCTCAAAAGAAAGAGCCAGTAAGTTGCAAAAAAGATATTTTATCCTTAAAAACTGCTTGGATTTAAATCTGCCACAAATTTATTACTGCTATAGTGATAGATTTTATGTATCTCTTCTTAGAACAGTACCTAATATATAATTGATGTGTGAGGGGTGCATATGTTTTGCATGAAACACAATTAGTCTAGGCATTGGAAAATTTTGTGACTTCATAAAGTGTGTTTATATGCATAGTTGCATGGTAGAATGGGATGGGGTATTTTGTTTGTGTGGGTTTTACTCTAGTGGAAGGTATGGGCATAGATATTGATGTGGGTATTGTTGACTTTTTTACTGCCTATATGTGTATCTTGGTATGGTAGAATAGGCATGGGGAATATTGTGTTCCTGGGTGTAGTGGGTTGATTATTGTTGTGGGGAATCTGACTATAGACCCATTATCTTTGCCATGAGCCCCTATTGTTCAGCCTTTGTGATATTCTGGCATATTTTTGTTAATTTATAACTAATCATGTGTTTTTTACAAAGCTTCTTTTTTTGGTTTTTCTTTCTCACCTATCAATTTTCCCTCCTGGCTGGAATCTGTTCCCCCTACTTGCATTTCCTCTATTTTTCTAGACCACCCTTTCTTTTTCCATATGTTTTGCTCCTCTGTTTTTTCATATTTATTCATGTATAGGTCCATTGTTTTTATTCTTGTCCACTTATGGCCCTATTGGCCAGTTGTAAATATTTAGTATGTCTCATATTTTTTGTGATTCCTAAATAAAAACATCATTTTGATACAGATTTTAGGAACATAGGTGGAGTAGCCTGAGCATTGTTCAAGGAAAAGCCAGACATCAATACTTCCTACTATCCATAGGTGAAACACTACATGGGGGAGCAATCTGGAAACTATAGTAAGAATCCTAATTCCTCTATGGTCAGTTAGTTGATGTGGACAATGGATGGCATGCATTGTAGCACAAACAGACCAAACAAAGGAGGAGCTTGAAGTCACAAAGCTACTTAAAAAAATAGTATTTGTCATTCTTATTGGAATTTCATGCTGGTTGAAGTCTTTTGATCCCAAGTTGTTGTACATTTGCTTGGACGATTGGATTTTTTTATCCTTAAAACACATATGGGGCCAATTGGTAAGAAAAAAAATTTTATTACTGCAATTATTGCTGACCTGTGATGCTCTGTCCGATTCACCTTGGTTTGCTCAACTTGATGGGGAGTATATCAGTGTTGATCCAAGTGATAAGCAGAATCTAACTGCCTCGTTGCATAATTATGAAGTGCAAAGCCTGAAGAAAGCAGAGTACCAGGGTCAAATGGCTAGTTTTTCCTGTTTAAACTGCCAATGATTACTCAAGGGGGCATTGAATCTGAAATTCTATGTAGTTCAGGACCACTTCTAGATACCAGAGAAAGACAGATGGTAATCTATCAAAGTCAGAAATAGAAAAGGAATTGTATGGCGTTGAAGATGGTTTGAATTCTCAACCAAAAGTGACTGAATCTGCTCATAATTTATTGTCTGAGCTTCTCTTGTTCTGAGCAGAGTCCAGTTTCGACAGCTTAAGCCAAGAGCTGAAGACTAAGGGCCGTATTCACGAAGGCGGCTTGTACTAAGCCGGCTTAAAAGTTAGGCCGGCTCAAGTAAGCCGCCTTAACTCACTAAGCCGGCTTGAGAAAAATTCGGTATTCACGAACGCGGCTTAAAGTCGGCTTTCTTAAGCCGACTTCAAGCCGGTTTAATTCCCGGGACGGCTTATGGCGTGATATTTTGCAAATAAATTTACATTGTTTTTGTATGTTGTCTGCCAATCAATTGTGTGTTTGACAATTTTATGCACATTTTATTCATTTTGGTACTACTGAAGCACGTCCACACTTTTTTAATTTTAACTTTTTTTCCATGAAATTTTCGAATGTTGGGTAAATCGACCTTGTTGATCTCAAATCTGATTTTATTTTTCGGATTGCATGCAGCATAGCTACAGTATAGCTACAGTAATCTGAAATTGAGAAAAAATAGCAGGTTACTGTAGGCATACTGTAGCTATGCTGCATGCAATCCAAAAAATAACATATTTTTTGTTTTATCAGATCGAAATTATAATTTGCTTTATTTGATTTTTTTCTATTCCGTCGCATGGCATCAAAAAGAGAGCGGAGCACAAATTTTGATGATGCAGAATTGCAGTTTTTGTTTGATTGTGTCGCAGAACGCGTGGACGTTATTGAGAACAAAAAAACCGACGGAAAATCGACTAATGACAAATCAAAAGCCTGGTCCGATATAGCAAAAGCATTTGCATTAAACCCAGATGTTCGAAATCGTGACGAAAAGCAATTGTTTACGCGTTGGAAGAATTTAAAAGGAGTAGGAAAATTATTTCTATTTTATTGAATATATTTATTATGGTATTTGTGGGCAAAATTTCAAAACACCAGACTTTTTTATTCATGTTATAACATACTCGTAATATAAGTATATGTCGGCATTTTAAGTGAAAACATTTTGAATAATTCGACGCCGTTTTGTAGCTCCATGAGCGTCATTATAATCCTGACGTAGATAGTCATCTTCGTCCGCATCATAGGCTTCTTCTATCGGTTCAACATTATCGTTTCGTATTGTCAAAAAATTGTGCAAGACTGCACAAGCGACGATTGCAATGCAACATTTCTCTGGTTTGTAATTTAAAGTTTTTGTCAAACATGGAAAACGTCTTTTCATAATACCAAACAGGCGTTCGATGACAGTTCGCGTCGATGACTGAGCGTAATTGTAGGTTCGTTCAGCTAATGTTGTAGGATTGACAAGAGGAGTTAACAGATATACCCGACAGGGATATCCTTTGTCACCTTAAAATATTGTGTTTATTTAAACTATTAGTGAAGCACTTCAGAGGTATTTTAATGTTAAGTCTGTTACAACGTTTAACCATATGTGGCATATTTATGCACTCTTCACCCAAAATGTGAAACTCATGAGGTAATTGTTCCAAACGATGACGCAATGTAGACTCATTAAAGATCCGTGCGTCGTGAGCGCTACCGCGATGACTGGCGACAATATCTCTTATAATCAGCTTATCGTCGCACACTACTTGTGTATTGATCGACATCCAACCTTTTCGGTTTCGGAATAGTTCAGCATCGTTGCCACCAGGGTTTTTGATGCGAATATGAGTACAGTCTACGGCCCCAATTACTCCTGCATTCGAAAAACGTAATTATAAACATTGCTAGTCAAATAGTTGTTCAAATAATTACCAGGAAACCCTCTATGTTCTCGAAATCGGTTAGATATGACGTAATACTCCTCTTCCGTTGGAAATTTTATGAATTCTTCTCGCAATCTCGCCATCGACTCCAAAACATCGTGAACGATCCTCGACATGCTTGGCTGACTGATGCCATGTAAATCAGCATCTTCGCGCTGGAACTTTCCAGTACCCATGAAACGTACAGTAGCAAGCACCTATAAAAAAAGTTTCAATTAATATTTATTATGTCGAATACTTTTAGGTGGCAAAGAAGGTTGTGAACGAATTCCGAGCATCAGAAGCCAAGACTGGTGGAGGAAAAACCGAAGTTGAAGAGCCAACGCAGTTATATTGGGATTTGTACAATTTATTGCGAAGCCAATTTGACCGAATAATTTGCAACGTGGATTCAGATGCTGTCGCATCAAAACGCAGTATGGCTAGCGATGAAAAATCATCAGCTTCAGTGTCGCCTCACGGTAAGAAGCCAATATGATGATGACAAATTAATTAGCTATACTTGACCTTATAATACTATTTTCCAGATAATTCATCTATGTCACAACAATCACCGTCTGACAATTTCAACACTCAAGAAATCGTCACCACAAAGCCGCCATTACAACCAGCTGCCAAAAAAATTTGTGTTCTTCCGGAAGGTGTCAGGACTGATAGGTTAGATAGTTCCTCCATTTTGATATTTCTTTTCCAACAGTGAAATTTTCATTAATTATTATTATAGAGAAGAAGGATCAAAGACACGTCTATCATTGCTGGAATATCAAAAAGACTGTTTGCGACGGGAGCATGAAGCTCGAATGGATACCATCAAAATTGAAAAAGCTGCTGCATTTGCAAAACTCGAATATTATCAGGCTAAAAAGGCCTCGTTGATGCAATACGACACGCGTTATTCTACTGTAAATTTAAATTCTACTGTAAATGGCCAAAATTCGTCTTTTTTGCTTTTGGACCAACAACCGTTTTGCCCTGGACCAATATAGTATTTTAATTAATTTTGATTCTTTGTTGAATGATGTAGTTTGATTTTAGTTGAATAAATTTGTTGAATGATAAAAGTTGGTTTACAGAAATCTTGCCCCCATAGGCATATTATACAGGGTGGCTCAAAAAAATTCCTTGTTTTCCAACTTTGATATAACTCAAGCTATCAGGATGAAATTCGATCTCCATCAACATTAGATATATGAACATAGTCGGTTTACACCTAGACCCATATTCACGAAGCTTCGTGAATACGGGCCCTAATGTAATTTACACCAGCGGACTGCATTAGACTTACAAAACTAAATCTCAGATGTTGCCAATTTGACACCCCCACATCCCGGAAATGGGACAAAATAACTCGTACCTCACCCACCGCCACCCCTAGCCAAAAATTTAATTTTTTGCTCTCTGATGCAACCCCCGCGCCCATATCTGTTGTGGGACACATGGGCATGAAAAATTTTAGGGTGATATTTTTTGAACCAACCATCCCCTAGTATGTTATACCGTACACGAGGACGTCTTATATGCGAGGGTTTATTATACGCAAGGAAATTAAATTACGTTGAGTGTACGTTTCCCGTGTCTAACATAACATACGCACTCCCTATTAGACACGCCTGAGTTTTGGGGTCGAATTATCTGGATTCTTTTCAAGTTTCAGAATTTTGTTCATTATCAGAAATAACCTGTAACGATGTTGGAATTGCTGATGACCGTTTAGTAGGGCGTTGTAAATCAGCTTCTAGCAATCTGATCAGATCAATTGCAGATTCTTTACGCATTCTATAGCGTTGGTAAAACTTGATGTCATCGTACACATGTAATGGGTCGATTCGATCAATAACGACTCGTCGAGGTATTTGATCATAATCGTGCAGTTCGTCGAAATCATCCAGAAATTGGATTAAATCCATGACGTGGTGAAAACACAACACAGAAACTGTATGTTGATCAATGAAAAATTTTGCACTAAGCCGCCTCTTAAACCTACCTACGAGGAGGATTGAAAGAGCGGCTTAAAATCGCCAATTTTTAGGCCGGCTTACACTAAGCCGCCTTCGTGAATACCCAAATTTTTTAAGCCGCCTACAAAATCGAACTTTAAGCGGGCTTAGCGCTAAGCCACCTTCGTGAATACGGGCCTAAAATTGTAGAGTTAAAGGAACATTCAACTTGCACGTCGGGAATTTCCTTGATGCAAGAATGTCTTTCACAGCTTCAAGACTTTGTGCCATATAGTCACAATCAAGACCATATTTAAGGGGGGCAGCCACCACCGCCTTGGAACTCTGTAATTTTCTCAAAACTGTTGTCAGTTTGCTGATTTCCTGTGTATTAATTATATGCTGCAAAGTTTACTGTAAAATCGATAATAAAGAACTTTCTATATTTTTTTTGTATTTTGTAGCACTACATACAATCACCGTTTTTTTCTTCCAAGATATTTTCCACATGAGAACCCGACTGAAAACTTTTTTCCTCATGTCCCAAAAATTTTCCTCATTTTCAAAAACATTTATATTGTGGCTACAGATGCTTTTTTATGCATTTTAGGAGCATACTTACCCAAGCATGTTGTTGTATTTGGAGTCAGAAACCTGCAAAAGTGAGAAAAAAATTGAGAAAATTCCAGTTATATTAGCCAAAATGAGCTCATGAAGAATTTATTGGTGTTCTACAGGAGGGGGTGATAGAGTTCTCAGGAATTTATCCCCTATTAACATTTCTATGGCTCTCATTAGAATCATCTAATTCTATTTAGTTCTCGGTCCAGTGTGGAGCGCCAGAAAAATTTTTTGATTTTCACTTTCTGAAACAGTAAGTCAAAGCAGATATGCTAATGGAGGCGCCTGATAGAAAATAGTCAAGATTATACCCACAACTGGTTTGAAGCGCTGGAAAATTTTTAGATTTTGACCCTTTTAAGTCCGCCAAAACCCATCTTTTCAGTTTTGAATTCCCCTTCCACAATGAGAACCATACCCAATTTTTTTCCTCAAAAGACCTCATTTGAGGAAAAAATGGTAGCATACAATGTTTCCTTTGATAGATGTTTTCAATTTTAAAAATTATGGAATGCAAAATAAGTTTTGGGCTGTTTCATAATCTGTGATGAAAGTGTTAAGGGGTTTGATGCCTGGAAGATTCATTTTTGGCGAATTTTAAAGAATGAAAATCAGCGTTTTTTTCTACATGGACATTTGTGCCAATTAGCACAAAAGGCCAAAAAAATTTGTGCCAATGGCACAAAAAATTATTTTTACTGGAAACATAACTGAAAACTGCGGAAAAGTTTTAGGTGGAAAGTTTGATAAAAAGTTAAGGTTTAAGGCATTATTTTTGTGCTGAGATCTATTATGCAGCTCAGATGCAATCATTTAAATTATGGATTTTTCACATAAAAAATTGAGAATAATGAAATGGTTATCACTGTGAGAACATTAGTGAAGTTGTTTTGAGTTGAAAATTTACAGAGGCTAATAAAATCGAGATTTTTGCCCAATTGTTCCACAAAATGGATGTGAATAGGAGGAGCAATCCAGAAATTCAGATTGTTTAAAAATATCAAATTAACAACACTTAATTAACTGTTGATGTTTCTGTCTCAAATATTACTGATCTTTATGAAAATTGAAAATATATATTTTTATGGATTTGTTCACATCTTGCTCTTGAATGAAAAATGCAGTCACAAAATTCGAATTTAGTGTTTTGATGATTAAAAAGTTGAAAAATATGAATTCAATATGGTTGAAGTCAGTGGTGAAAGGGATGAAAGAGACATCTTATGTTCTCCCATACCATTTGTAAATATTGTTCAATCATTTCTTTTAGTCTTTAGGATGAAACAAAAAATTCAAGATTATTTCTCTTGAAACAAAGTTTAAGAAAATTTACATGCTCAATGTCAGAAAGCGATGCCTTATCAAATTTAATGGAATTGGTTCTTCAGAAGTTGAACAAACAATTTCATCAAATGAAGATGGAGATAGTATCAGTGGACTGGATATAGGAAAATAGATTAATAAAAAACCTAATGATGATGTAGAACTAAGAAGATCAGCTAACTTTGCATGAACGAATTTTTAAAAACTAAAAATGTTTAGGATTTTTAAGAATTCAGGAATGCCACCTGAGAGTTTTTCAATGCCTTCCACTGTTCAAAAATTCAGAGGAAAAGATGAGAAAAGATATTTGAGGTATGAACATTTTGATCGTTTTCCATGACTTAGCTTATCATTGTTAAAGTCTGGCCTTTTTTGCAAAGTAAGACTTCAGACACATCACCATGCATTCTAATCAGTAAAACTCAGACATTATTCAGTTTTGTGTGCTATTCAATCGAAAAGAAGCTCATAGATGATCTGATCAGCAACTGAAAAGTTTAGTAGTGATTCCATTATCAAGCTATGATCGGTTATTAGGCAAAGATGGATACCTCCTGACTCATGCCCAACGTGATTTCCATAAATTTTCATCATGCCAAGCATCCAAATTTGAGTCTACTTTACAAAATCTGGCAAACGAGGTTAAAAATTCACTCAACAAGAGTCATCTAAATGAAATTCAATCAAATCGTAGAAAGTAATGTTTATATTAGCCTTAATCTCATTAAGAGGAAGTCTGATGAACAATCTTTCTACTTTTTATTTCTTGCAGATTGAGGTCAATTCTCGAAACAATAATATTTCTTGGCCAGAACGATTTTGTTCTATGTGGGACTGAAGAATGTGGCAACATTAATATTGGAGAAGCAGTTACCAACAGAGCTTCAGAAGGAAACTTCAGGAATCTTTTATGATTTCGAGTTGATTCTGGTGATCAGATTTTAAAAGAACACCTGAATGGATAAAAAAAAATGCCATATATCTTAGCCCATTGATGCAAAATTATCTCATTGATGCTTGTGGTGGTTTTATATTAGAGAACTTACTGTCTGAACTTGAGGAAGTAATATTTTGTTCAAAAATGCTGTTCTTAGACATTAAAAAAATTTATCTTAAGGCCAAAATGTTTACAATCCTAGCTGATGAGACATTGGACTCCTCGACAAAAGAACAATTATGTTTATGCATATGATTTGTGAAAAATAATACAGTTAAAGAAAGATTCCTCAAATTTATTGATGTTGTCGATTTGACAGGTACTTTAAATTTTACACCAATATGATTGAAATGCAGATAGAAGTTGTTTTATGACCTTATTTTTTAGGTCGAGGCCTCACTAACACAATTATTTCTGAATTACAAAAAATGAATATTGATTTGGATTATCTAGTTGCACAAGGTTTAGCTTATTCAAATTTATTTCTTCCTAGCACACTGAGCTAACTTACTTTCAGGATATGATGGAGCAGCAGCCATGAGTGGCATTTTTCAGGTGTTCAAACACTTATCAGAAATGAATTCCCAAAAGTGTTATACATTAATTGTGCAAACCATTGCCTCAATTTGACCTTATCCAAAGCAAGCAAGGTATTTTTAGATTTTCTAAAGTTTTATAATTTTTTAAATCTATCCTTTAAATTAATCTACAGGTGAATTCTTGACACAGTGTGTTGCAATAGCAACAGAATGTGTCAATTTTTTGATGGGATCAGCTGAAAGAAAGAGCTTTTTTCAAGATGTTGTTAATTTACAAGAAAAATCAGAAATATTGAAAAAGTTCTGGGAAACACGATGGGTTGAACGCCACGACTCAATTTTAACATTTTCTGAAATGTTTGATATAATTTTAGATACATTAGGTAAAAAATTCTCAAGCTTATAAAACCTACAATTTAGACTTTGTTGATTTATGATAAATCTTTTTTGTGCAATTCAATACGTTTCAATAATGGTCAGAAGTTCAGAACCTTAAATAAAAGCATCATTCTAAGACTATAAATTTAGAGCTCCTATCCAGGAGTGAATATTCATGTTCCAGCATTCTGGAATACAAAAATCCAAAAAATTTCCTGTTGACACCCTCAAGATTCCTATTCATTTTCATGTTTATGAAGATTCATTCTCCAGCCTTTTAGAATGTAAAAACCTGGAAATTTTCTCAGTGCTGTGCGCCCAAAAAAATTTTTTTTTGGTCAGACCCCCACCCCCTTGAGAAATTCCTGGCTATGGCCCTGGTCACAATAATCTTATTTGCAACTAATTGAAAGTTTAAATTTATTTCATAGTTAAACACCTGCTGATGAATAATAATGTTGACACAGGTGGCAGGTCACATTCTCACACCTTTAACAATGCGTCTTTTATGCCACATGCTAATTTTCAGCAGAATAATGAACTTAACACTTTGCTCACCTTTTTGCAAACTGCTACCAATCTCCAACTTAGGAAACAATGTTCCCATTCAGCATCTGCCCAGAATAAAAAACATAATACATTTAAACTAAATGATGCCCCCAATAATTCAAAGACCACTGAAACAATCCCAAAACATATATTACTAGAAGTTATTTAATTGGCGTGGACAAGATGGAAAAACATTTGTCATGCCCAACAGCCTGCCAAACATCATGTGCATCGCAAATCTTAGTGCGGTTTCATCTGTCATTAAATAAATTTCAAACAAAATCCATGTCTGTGAAACCTTCTTGCTTACTCATTTCATTTTACAATCATCTATTTTACCACTCAGACTTATGTATGCACAACTCAAAGATAATTGTAATACATATCATCGTGACAGTGATGGCAAAATTTTTGATATTTTTGTTGATACACTTGAAAAACAGTTTGCCGCTATCATTGCCGCAATGTGTACATGGAGAATCGAATGCCCGTTTTAACAATTTTATCTTATTGTATGTCAGCCTAAGGTCATCTCATTTTTTTGAATACTTTCTATGAAACCCAATAACACATAAGGCATGACATCTCTATGGACAGCTTAATTTAAAATACAAGAAAAAGTCTCTTTTGTCCTATAAAATTGGAAGAAAAGATGTTAGAACTTTTATTTGAGTGGATGAAACGTTTCGATAAAATGAAAATTGCATGCTTTAAAAAATGTGTAACCATGAGATAACCATCAATAATATGGACGATTATGGTTATAACCGTAAAGAGCAGGCACAGTTATGGTTAAAACCATGGCACAAAATTTTTACAGTTAGCGGTTATGGTTAACCATGGTTAAACTGTGGTGACAGTTTAACCATTCAGGATCTACCCCTATCTCTGATTGGAAATGACGAGTTTTTGGCCGAAAAAAGTATTTATCTCAAAAATTTAATAAAATGCTTAACTTTTTCAGTTTCTCAGAAATTCAGGAAGAGGCAATCTAGACACAGTGAAGTAAGTAAAACCAATGGTAAGAGGTATGATATTCAACATGAAAGTTTAGGCTTTGGCTTGCTTTGGGCTCAGGCTTAATTTAGGATTAGGCTTGTAGAGGTTGAATTTTTACTTATGGACAATTTGGTTGGGAAAATTGGCCAAGCTAGCTCATTTGTGTAGACAATACAGTAATCTTTCTCTACAATTTTGGTAACTACATTTCTTTCACATTCTCCAAGGATCCATTTTTCTCGAATCATTTGGACGGAACTGATCTAGTTCAGAGAAAATGCCTGGACCATCCTCTCTGAACTGTCCAAGGTTAAAATTTAGTAGTTTTGAAGGTTGAGGATGAAGCTTTGAACTTTGTTTGTTTCTCTGACCATTTTGACAGTATTGTTTGTAACATAGTATCCATATTTTTTTGGGCTGTCCCCTACAAACTTGTGGGTATAGGCACCCATCCTGTGTAACTTACACTCATAAGTCATCTGACTGAGGAAGGAGCCAGTTGGGACTTCATAGCTGTCCCTTTCCTTTGTTAAGTAGATAATTGAGTCTGTAAAAATACTTGTTCAGTCAAGGAGTCAGAGAATGAGATTTTTGTTTATTACCTGTGTCAGTGTAGAGGTCCATATCCTGATGTTTCTCCAGATAGGAGTAAAGTTTTAGTCTCACTTGAGCCACATAGCTTACAATGATCAAGTTCGTGTTTTCTAGTTTCTGTTTGTATTTGGCCTCTATTTTATAAGGGAGGCCGGCAAGGGCCTCACCAAAAAACTGTATTGATGTAACAATAGCACTAGTATGGAATGTGATCTTGAAAAATTCGTCCCATGTGTTAAAATACTCAGCTTGGGGAATGTCATTACTCTGACCAAACTGTAAATTCCAAAGTTTGTGACTCTCAAAAATGGGAAATTTTTAGTTGAGCTTACTTTGCCCTGCAACAAATTGGGTGAGCTTGGCAAGGGCTCACATGCTCAGGTTCTTTCTGATCGTGTTAAGATCCAGTTTGATCTCTTTCTTCTCCTTGTACTCTTGTACATATTTTTGCTTGTCTTGCTAAGCTTTGACCTAGGAACACCAGCATCAGCCTGTTGTTTGTGCCAAAAGAAGTTGTTCATATATTTGGCAAAAAGACCACCTTGGTTTGTTTTAGGAACATATCTAGTTGTTTTTCTGTATTGCCAAATTTCTTGGACTTTACTGATCTAAAATTTCTCATGTTGTCTGAAAATGGTAATTATTTCAAATTTTTTCTTAACCTACTTGATAACCAGAATTCAGAATCGTGTAGAGCTTCAATGAAACCCACTCACCTTTGCAGGCTTGCTGTGAATTACTGTGTAGAAAGCCCTTGGATTCTATATCTTTGCAGGTTCTGCAGAGTGGGAATAAGAGTTCACTGGAGTGGCAGTAAGGTAGGATTAGGTGGAAGAGTTTGCAAGGCTCTGAACAATAGCTCTGATGATCCCTTATAAGGCTCCATGGATAGATCTCTGAAATTTCTTGTTATGATTTGGGGGTGAATGATTGGGAACTCTCCTGTCTTGAAGACCCAAGGGTAGAGTGAACAGATGTCTACATATTTAATTTTTTTGCAGACTTCACAGTGACAGTAGAGTTTGGTAGCCTTGGTTCTGTGGCTGTAAAAAGCATCCCTGGGTCCAGATAGTGCTCATACTTCGGTTTTGTGAAGTATTTGCCCAGTTCTTTGTTTTCCTGATCAATAACAAAATTTTTAATTCATGATAGTCAAAACTACATTTTTTACTGATCTATTTTATGATGTCTACCTCTAGTTCCTTTTTAAGCTGGGGCTCCCACTTCTCTGTGAGGGAGTATCCTCGACTTTTTAGGAATATTTTTTGTTGGAGCTTGCAAAGCTTCTACCACTTTGCAGCCATCTTCAAGTGTATGGAACAGTTTAAGGATGAAGGAACTCACTGACATTCATGTTCCAAAATCAACTTTTTGTGGGTGCTGTCAACCTTGTATGGTCCAATTTCGACCTACACCCCTAATTCAATTTGTGTCTGATGTTGATTTTTCTCGATAGGGCAGGGCACTTTAGCCATCTAATGGCTGTGACTGATTGATTTCCAAGTCTCGAGTACCAGCCATATCAGATGAGTCTGATGGTGTTTTTTCATATGTATTTTTTACTGTAGATGTAGTTGCAGGTGGATGCAATTGTTTGACTGGTGGTGGAAGAGTTGAAATTCAGATAAAATTCAAACACTCTCTCAATGACCCTGGCTTAAAACTGAAATTTCCAGTTTTTTCAAGGAATATTCATCTTATTCACATCCACAGGTGGTTGAAATTGATACCAGGAGTAAAACAGGACGTCCTTCAAAAATGGCATCATAGCCGAAATTGTAGGACTGAAAACTGCCTATTTCATGTGCCAAATACAGGATTTGTTGTCACTGTGCACCACATGTCACATACCTGATAAGTTTCATGGCTTCTTTGAGTATAATTTGAAATATCTGATTAGCTCAGTCATAACAACTTATTACTTTAATCACCACAATTTAGAATCCTGTGGTCTGATCAAAATGAAGTGGGTGCGGATGTTGCTGCCTCATAACAAGAAGATCAACAATTTTGTAGATCTGAATATATTGTTTGTTTGAACTTAACTTGACCTTTTTTCCAAATAGAAGCAAAATCTTATACAAGTTTTCAGGGCTCCCAAAACTCATCATGTGTTTACTAGATACAAGAAAAATTGATGCAAGAACTGGATGTATGGCATTCCCATGGATGAAATTCAAAAAAATGCATCAATGTAATAATTTCATTGACTGTTAAAATCAAGAACCCTAAACGAAAATACATCCATAGATTCGAGTCATATACTTTGAAAGTTGATTTTTCATCATCATTCAAACTTCGAATGGATCATCTCAAAAGTTGAAAATGCAGATCAGGGATGATATAAAAATGTATATCTTAACATGTATACTTATTGAGGCATAGGCAGGTGTATATGATTTTTCTTTATATACACCTGCCTGTGGTAATTATTTGTCCCCTCCAGGTTTCACATTCATCTAAAATATGTTTTTCTGTTTTTACCTGTTGTCCACTATGGAACTTCTCCCTTTTGCTTTCCACCAGGCAAACAATACAGTATTAGGTCAACAGTTCTTCTGACCTCAAAACCTGTTGAATAATGATAACTTATTTGCCATACATTTCCTATATTTCTGTCGCACTCCTAGAATGGTTGAAGTATTATGTAACACCAAACTGTGAGGTGAAAATCTGATCCATTGGTTGTCTTTTTCTTTTGTTAATGTTACCCACCCCATATTACAACCCTTTCTCATCCCTAAAAGGGTTACAAAGATATGTTAACACGTCTTTCATCCCTAGCATTTAAGTTCATCCAAGAATGCTCATAGGCTGACTTTCAGTCAAAAATCAACTGTAGAGCATCCTTAACGCACCTGCATGTTTGACATCAGAAACCAATAGCTTTTTGACAATTTTGCTTGATGTCCTGAAAATAGTCAGATTAAGGTCAGCCAGATCAAAGCCCATGTTTGCGACCACCTGGCTAGAATTTGTGTGGCAAAATCAAGCTGCATGGAACTAAAACAATGACAGGTTCAACATGAGGAAAAAGAAAATAAATATTTTTTCTCACTGAGCAGTAAGATCAGGACACCCTTAGTCACTTTTGTTTCTATTTTCTAATCACTGTTTATGATTGCCTAGTTTATGTTTTCATACCATTTACTCAAAGTTGTTTACTACACTGTGTAATGTTTAGTGCTGCTGCTGCTGCATTTTTTGCAAAATTGAATTTGTGTATGAAGAGATTTGACAATAGTAAAAATTTCAGCATCTATAGATATGGAAAAATTTGGGATAGATACAGAAAAAATGTGAATTCATCAAGTAAAACTTTGTAGGCATTAAGGATGAAAGCTTTGAGTCAAAGCTAGTGAAGAAAAAGAAGAATCAGTTTTTGTTTTAGACTACTTGAGACTTTAGACATGCACAAAATTTTGCATACTGCATCAGTGTGAAGGCTTTGTAAACAACATGTGGTTGGAGTGACTCATTGGAAGTAAAATTTTCTCAAATTTTTCAACAGCTATTTTTTGTCCAGAAATTCTTCAGTGACATTAAAGATGCTGGTATTATGCCAACTGATCATGAAAAATTGGAAAAGAATTGAACTAAAAAAGTTCTTTCTTCCTCTTCCACACACAAGAGACATTTGTAGATCAGCTAACTCTGTTGACTTGTACAATGAAGGCATTGAACTAGATGGTGATGACATCCAGGCAGCGAATCAAGATGAGCAGTAATCAGGCTTGAGGTTTGGCTCTCTTTTTTTGGAAAAAAGCACTGATTAGAAGAGGAATGAAGGCTGTGACAAACACAAAAATGTTTATTTGGGAGCTTATTAAATCCGAGCAGCTTCAGCAGCCTTCAGAGAATTGGGAAAGGTTCATAGAAATTTCTTTACCAGAAATTAAGGATTCAAGTTCTTCTTCCACTAGCAGAGTGTGGGAATACTTCACAGTTTCCCCAGGTAATGAAGAAAAAGCAAAGTGCAATGAATGCAGAATACAGCTAAGCAGAAGAGGTCATGGTATTGGCTGTCAAGGAAACATCAGACAATATATATGTAGCTTGTGGCTAAAGGAAAAGAAGATAACAAAAATAATAGTAATTGTAGAATGAATTGCCACTAGTTATGTTGAAGAATTCATTTTTGTGTTTTTCATTGAAGAAATGACCCTAGTGCTTCAAAAACCAAACAATAGAATTAACTTGAATACTCTTTAGTCAATTGCTTCAGGCAAAATATAAAATTAAATCTGCTGATGCAATAAGAAATGAACAAATTTGTTGTAACATGTTTTCTTTCTCAGAAATAGTTGCCCTCAGAAGATTCAAGGTCAGTTTGTTTTGAGTTCAAAATAGCACAAATGCAGGCGATTTCTGATTTGTTTTTCGAATCTGTGGAGTAAATAGAATTTCAAGATTTGATGATTGAAGTAATAGTGTGGGAAGTAATGTTTTTGAATTGAAGTAATAATAATAATAATATTTTGAATATAGACAAATGTTTTTGATTTAGATTCCTGAATGCAAATTGAAAAAACACAAAAAGATTTTATTTGCATAGCATAATGAACTACATACAAAAATTGAAGAGAAAATCAAGGAAAATAATAAACATATTTCATTTACAATTGATATATGGTCAAATCAAGTAGGAGCCCTTTTCAGGTTGTTTTAGAGTGAAAAAAATTTGGATTTTTTTGGATAAATTGATCTTATTTGTTTTTAAGCCTCACAGCCCACTCAATAAAAGCTAATTATGAAAGGCAAAAGTATGTATTGCACACACAGCCTCTTGGTTCAGAATGCCACACTGGCGCACATTTGTCACAAGTGTTTGATGAAATGTTGAACAAATATAATATCAGCAAAAAATCATAAGTCTTATTGGAATCTTTAGTGAAATTTGATCTTAAAGTCTATTTTAGGTGTATGTAGTAATTTGTGATTCTGATTCTAATATTGTGAGTGCTCTTAATGATTCAAAGTTGAAAAATATCAGTTGTGCACCTCATCAAAAGAACTTGATAGTCACTCAAGGTCAGTCGCAAAAAACTTTATACAGAAATGATTTTCATTTATATCACTACTTTTCTAGCATTAGATTTCCAGCAGTTGGTCAAGAATACCACTTCAACCTGAATAACTTACTTTTATGAAGTCCCCAAATGGTGGAATTTAACCCTCCTCATGCTTCCAAGAATTCTAGAACAGAAAGAATCATTGGTTCTCTTCACAGCTGGAGAAGATATTAGATTGGAATATAGCAACATCCACTCTTGAAAAAATTGTTGCTGCCTTGTTGCCTTTTCAAAATGCAACAGATAAGGTATGCTAATTTTGTCACATATATATTTCTGTTATGTCAT
Source organism: Romanomermis culicivorax (assembly GCA_963922205.1). Lineage (NCBI taxonomy): Eukaryota > Metazoa > Nematoda > Enoplea > Mermithida > Mermithidae > Romanomermis > Romanomermis culicivorax. The sequence continues at coordinate 87,375 of CAWUHX010000445.1, forward strand.
TTCATCATTCTAAATGGAAACCTTTCAGTTGAGCTCAAGTTCTGCAACTGCAGCTGATGTTATTCCGACTGTATGCTGGCTGAAAAATATGCTCGAAAATTTGGACAATACAGGAATTGATTCATTTGTCATGAATTATGTGAGTAATAACAATCAACAAAAAAACATACCAAACTTCTCTAATCTTCTTGGAATTTACAATCGTTTCAAAATAGCATATCAGCAGCATTCTCCTGCAAGATGTACTTTTTCACCATCAAATTTTATGTTACACTAAACAAACATTTGTGGAAACTGTAACTTTATATTTCAATGAATTGGAATAATTGTTGAGAAAGGCTTACCCTGAATTTGATTGAAAGAATGTTCCTCTTTCAAGCGACATCAAGAATATAAAATTAAAACACTTTCACATTTGTTCAAACTTCATTGCTGAAGCAATTCATATTGAACACCAAGTTTGTGCTTGAAGCTAACATCCCTGTTCCTGCAATATATTCTTCTTATCTCGGGTAGCTGGTTCTCAATGTCCAGTGTAAGGGCCCTGTGAAAAGGCAATTTTTTTTTGAACCAAACAGTTGAACCAGAAATTTGAAAAACTTATGATTCCAGTTTCAGAAAATTTGGATGGAAACACTACTGAAAATAAAAAAAGACACAACAGTATAGGGTTACATGTTTTATGTGTGGTCAAACAGGGCACTATGCTGACTTTTGTCGAAACAACCCCACTTTTTCCTTGACCCCTAAGTGATATCTGCACCAGACAGAGACACTTGATCCATAACTATCTTGCAAAATATCACTTTTGCAAAAAGACAGGATGCAGACATGTAGAGTTCCCTAACTAAGCATGTCAACAATGTAAGCATTTTGAAAGAAATTGTGCCTGAAAACAGGGTCAACATAATAATGATGGGTTCACCATCAACCTTTTAGATGATGATGACCCTGCCATGACCTCATTACATATTTGTTATGTCACAGGGCATGTCAAGTGGCTGTCAGGTTATGGCAACAGCTTGGGAGCAAATGCTCATGAAATTAAATCACTGCCCCTGACTGAACCATAGCTGTTATTGGGATGTGAATTAACAGATAATGGGAGGAATTTACAATACGGTAAGTTCGACTTTTTACCAAAAACCCCCATTTTTCAATGTTTCAAATCAAAAACTTTAAAAAAATTTTGGAAAAAAAGGGCGGAAAACAGTAATTTCCAAAAAAAAACTGAAAAAAAAATTTGAAAATTTTTCATGGAAATTACAGTAATCATATCTTTCTACCAAAATATATCAAGTTTTTGACTTGAAACATCGAACATGAGGATCTTAGGTTACAGCTTTGAGTCAACGTCTTACTTACAAGTTAGCTTATGCTTTAGCTTATGCTCAGTTGCAGCTTGCTCTAGTTTACCATTACCTAATTCCCAAAATCGATTTCATCGTCTTCTTCATCAGCGGCCTCATCAACGATTGTCTCTTCAACTGGCTTTCGTGCATCGTATAACTGGCCAGCGAAATGCAAAAATTGGACAAATTGATATCAAGCTTTGAGTGGCCAAAAAACGTGCTGCGACGAAATTCGACAAAGTGACCACAGGGCCGACGCTTCTTCTTATTCGGTGTCACGTAATTTGCACACCACCACCATCGCCCGTCCAACCTAAACAGGGTGCCTCATAAGCATGACGTATCAAAATAAATGTTAACTGACTGCATAAACTCACCTCGAACAATCTTTCACTAATTTTAGTGCACCACCGCACTTTTTGCAAATCAAATCGCCATCTCCTGGAATCAGGTTCCAGTCACGCAAACGCGATACCATGGCTTCTTGATCACTTGCTAAAGCCATTATTTCTCGAATGGTGGCCAGGTCTTCTGAAAATTGGATAGCAACAAAATACAGATTTCAGAGTTTTTACAGATGACGGTGGCCACCCCGAACCATTTGGCCGTGGCCACGCCGAAACAGTTGGAAGAGCCTCTACAGCGCTGCACCCTTCGGGCGCAGCTGCTGTACCCTAAGTCTAAGCCTAACGAAAATTTTGAAGGCAGGGTAAATTGGGTGGCCACCGTCATCTGCAGTTTACCCCAGATTTCGGTAAAATATATGCATTATAATAAATTAACCTAAAAATAATCTATTATGCAAGCAACTTACTTTTTTTGAAAAACGAATAGCCAAAGCAAAAAAAATAGTGAAACACAATTATACAAAGCTTGTGCACCAGAGAACACAAAAAACAAATCAAACGAAAAAAATTGGCTACAAAATAAGAAATACAGTAACAAAGCTCCACGTAAAGCAGACTGAAGCCATTAGTTTACAGCAAAAATAATCACTTGAAATGCATAATACAACCTCAAACACAATCAAATCCAAGAAATTTGGTTTATTCTCATTTATATACACCAATAATACGTTTTTATTTGAGACCAAAGATGCACCATTTCAAAAACGTAATGTTTACAACATTCATAATACCATTACAGTAATCACGTAACACATTTCACTCTTCTCGTTGAAACGCAAACGTTGTTACTATAGGATATATTTTTCGCCAATTATTTTTTTTTCAAAGTTCTCCAAGTTCTTTTTGACCTCGCCATTCACCATTCCACTCCGACTGCCCTAAAAACCAAACTAATTCTGTACTTTTGAGCAACCACCAACAAGGAAAACACAACTTCATGGAATTTTGGTTACTTACCGTTGTTTTTGACAAAAGGTGAGCCCTCAAAAATGAGACCCACTGCAGAAATTCTTTTGTGAAGTGTAGTCTTTTTTCACAGAGTGCAATGGCGACCCTAACATATAAGGTGAGATTTGTTTCCTTAGGTGTGTAAAATGATGGGAGAAAAAAAGGTTTCCACATCATTTGCTCAATGGAACAGCTCTCGGTTTGATCAACACAGAATAAACTAATCATTGAATATGAGGGGTGTTGTTCAGACGCTGTGTTTCTACAAAAAATTCAATGATAGAACAAGGGAAGGTGATCTCTTGGGACAACTCAAGTTTATTCAGCACCCTGGGCATTTTGGGGGCTGCAAACCCATCATGGGTCACTGTCAAATATCAGAGGCTGTCATTATTTGGAATATATCACCATGTAATGGGTTGGCCCATTCGAGTTTAAAAAAATATATTCAGTTGAACCGACAGGGTGCTACATAATTGTACAGAATTTGCAAGCAACATTTTTTGTAAAAAATTATCATTTTCACCACAACAATACCACAATCATCAGTACTGGGCTAATGACTGACTGGAGAGTAGTAATCGAAATTAATACCAGGGTGGATGGGAATGATTCCATTTGGCCAACTATGAGGCTATAAAATCAAAATTGAATGATTTAGCTAAAACTGCACAACTATTAGTTACAAAATTTTTAAAATGTTTGGAATGAGCTCTGCAGGCAAGTCCGATGACACCTGGAAAAACCCTGACCACTGCCTAGGATGGATGCCAGTTTAGGAGCTCTGGCTTTTCTGCAACAAAATGACATGATGGCCCAGTTCACTGGAGAGGCAGTAACAAGTTGGCCCTGTCCACAAATACATGTGAAAGAAAAGAAAAGAAAAGAAAAAAAGAAAAGTAAGCTTTTGAAATTGACATTTCGTCACATTTTGGATGGAGTAATTTTCGTTGTATCATGATAATCTGACAAGTGCATTTCTTGGGTCAAGTTTTCGATCATATTAGTATGCCAGTTTGATTCTGCAGTTTAGATGTCAAACACTCTGACATAATCACATTTTTTTTATTCTTGGATAATATTTTTGACGTGCGATTAATCGGAAAGCATAAAAAAGCAAGTAAATGCTTCAGTTTCTACGAATGTATTTCATATCCGGAGAAGTCCGCAAACGCCTGTATTTGAGAGTGATCAACTATAGACGTAATTCACTTTGTGCCAAATCACTGAAGTCTAAAAAATATTATTTTTGGTAGCAGAGGCTGTATTCCCAAAAAAGCTAGTCCATAGATCGGTTCATTGACCAAAGTCGAGAAAAAACGATATTCATAAAAAGTTTTAAGTCAAAAAGTCGGACTAAGTCTGTGTGCTTTTAAACCAAAAATATAGCCTGCTACGCTGGGGGGCCAAATGTATTTAAACAAAAATTTTTAATTGAAGTAGCTGCCTTTTTTTAAATTTGAGTTTGAATATCAAAGGGTCTTGAGGCGAGCAAGAGTTTTTCGAGATATAGGATATGGCTTAGGTTTGTCTGATAGGAAACTTATGCAAAGACTTCGTTTTGACCATCAAGATATATTGTACATTACTGAGTTTATTCGTGGAGATATTGAAAGTCCGTCTGAGAGAAATTGAGCTATTCCTGTGATTTTCCAAGTTTGCATTTCTATACTGCACGATTCTTGTGGGATATTACAAATGGTAATTGGTGACAGATAGTTTTGGTCAACCAACAGCATGTCGAACTATTCATGAAGTTACTGCTGTGATTTTATGCCATTTGCCACAGTATATCAGTTATCCAAATGATTGAGTTTTTTGTTCCACATTGCGACAAACTATAGATCGATCTGTAGATCTCCGAAAGACCAACCCTTAAAATATCTTTCAAAAAGTTCTGTCTTCAATATTAATAGAGTTATGACTGCTAATATTTGATTCAATTAGTAATATCACAGTTTCTACTAGTCTTTTCCTAACAGTCTAAAGTCTACAGACTGGTCTACTTTATCTTATGAATACAGACTTTCCCCCGGTCTAAATGTAGGGTAGGGCTTCAATCCGCAGCCCACTGCATATAAGCAGCCCACTGCACATTAGCAGCCTTAGTCAGATCCGCAACCAAAGAATATTTTATTTCATTTTTCTGCCATCTGTGAAAAACGTACTTGTGTACTTTCGACAAAAATAGTTCAATAATACTGATGCTTGAAAAATAGGCACATTACGGTACAGACAATGGAGCGTCTGACCGTTTTACCCTTTTGTAACACAAATGATAAGGTTAATTAGTGGCCCGTATTCTGGAACAACAGAAAATGTAATAAACACATCGAAATGACCACACACATATACTATTACAAAAAAATACCAGACCAAATTCGACTTTTCTTATTTGCCAAATTCGCCTCTTATCAGGTGTGAAAATGGACTTTGGTGAAGCAAATGCTTTTTTGAATTCAAGATTAAAGAAGTTGGCGACTCAATATATTTTTCAATTTTTGATGAATGAAATCCGTTTTTTTTGCGTTTAATGTGTGATTTGGTTGGTAAGAAATGGTGTGTAATCTTTCAGGATGCAAACAATGCGTAATTTTTTTGTTTTAAAAGTAAATTCCGACCCGCACCTCATGCGTTTATGTTCCTGCAATGAAACAGATATGAATACATACTATATTTTTTGGCTGTGGATCTGACTAAGGCTGCTGATGTGCAGTGGACTGCGTATGTGCATCCCAATCTAAATGTAGACCGGTCTATAAACTTTAGCTCGGTCTATAGACTTTAGACTTAAGCCTCCTTTATGAATATGGCCCCACAGAAAGATTTTCGAAATTATGTTTTTGTTCACTTTTCCTAAGGTAACCCCATGTCAAATTGACATTTCTATTGTCTTACCTAGCTTTCAGAATTCAAGCCGATTCAAAGAGATTAAATTCATTCCGATTTTCCCAAAATTGATATAGCCGATTGGATTGGATGCTCTCAAATGAATCACACTGTTAATCTGTGAACCACTAAATAGTACTGATCTTCGTGGAGAACCATCCAATTTTATCCATGTAAATTTTTGGATGAAGGCACTGTTCATGGAATGAAGTGATAACTGATGATACTTTGTCTCAAATTTTTCCCACACATACATTTATAAAGTGAAGTAATATTTATCATTTATCAAAATTCATAGGCGGCTTTTTGAGCGTCAAAAATTGTTATTGATCAGTCTACAAATCGAATTAAGAATTTTCTACCCAAGCAGCTGGATAAAAATGTTCTCATACTGTGAACATAGATCATTAACATTGATATTTTTCGGCTGGATTAAGTTTTGTCGCATGCTATAGTACTGGTATACTCAACAGTTTCAACTTTAGGTGGAACTATAAATACCTCGTCGATTTGCATATCTAAATGTCCATCATATTGTAGGCTAGGCGAAGACGACAAAAAAAGATTCACGTCAGTGTAAGTGGGGGCCACAAAAGATGAAGCGAAAAGAGTTTTTGAAAATTTTTATGTGAGCAGGATTGAATAGAATTTTTTGACTGCACCAAATTTAGCATGAAGCTGTGCCCCACATCGAACACAAATTTCAGCCATGGTTTTTAAGTTCATACTTGTTTTCGTCGTCTTAGTTTTACAAGCACGTGATAAAAGACAAAAAACATGCTAAAAAACATGATGATGAAAACGAAATAAATAAAGCTGAAAATATGCCAGTGGGAACTAAGGATATATCCTGCAAATCAAATCCAGAATTTTTATTGGAGGTCACAATGACCTCGAATCATGATGAAGTTTTATAGAATGGACTTGTCATTTATCAGGCAGCAAGACGTTTTTTGCCCATATTTCAGAACTATTCGGGCAAAAAATACCTTTAGCACTCAGAAACATAATAGACATCACTCTTTTTAGCAGCGCGGAAGGGAAGCTGTTTTTGACATTACATTTTCAAATGATGCCTCGCGCTTTGAACAAGCTCTACCAATATAACTTAGTGTTGTCTTGAAATGCTTTCATAGCATTTGAAGAAAATATGGCTTTTTGAGAGAAAATGATAAACACAGCAGAAATCAAAAGAGCAGGTTCAATTTGACACACAATTCTCACTTATAGAAAAACTCCATAATGTAGAGTACTGCTCCAAAACCATGGAAAGAACAACATCACACTCATTTAATGTCGATTTGAAGCAAACGATTTTGATTATAGTACTTAGTTTCGTCAGTTTTGAATTAAAAAGAATTTTACAAAAAAGGGACTGTAAACAGGATTCTGCAAATGTGAAAATAAACAGTGAGTATTTGTTTATAATAATTTATGAAAGTCAATGTGTATTTCTTTTTAATGATGGAATACCACATCATAGTCGAGAACATTCAAAAAATATTCCCCCAACCGACTACAAAGATAAAAGAATTATTTTGGCGATGCACTATGTAAAATATCAGCAAATTAGTCAATACAACTTCACATTCAAATCTGACTTTCGAATACCTGTTGTGAGCGACATGGGATTAATGACTTTTATTTCTTTCTCATGATTGCTCACTGAATATCCGTCACTTAGCATTCTACTCATTTAAATAATGCCACTACAGCTCAATTTTGAAATTTTCCAAAACTTTACAGATTTAATTATGAAAAATGATGCGATCTTAGAATGGAAATCAGCAACATGACTAAAATTTTGGATATGTCGATCAAACTGGGAGCACTATACACCATGGCAGTCAAGAGCGTAAAGCTTTTCGCATGTAAAACAAGTTCACGACTACTAATTGGGCAGCTTCTGCACCAGCAGATTATTATGGTTCACATTGCACTCTGACATTTCCGTTGTCAGGGGGAACGCTTCCTATGTATATGCCCTTTTTGAATGCTGAGCAATAACTGATGGTCATTATGAGATTTCTCGACCCCTAGTGTGATGCAATTAACATAATTCTTCGGATTAGCAAAAAATTCAGACAATGGTGCCTACTTTTCTAGTGTAAAGAGGACAGATATTCGATTCAGACTGAAAAAAATGATTCTACACATCGTTATCATGTCCCTTGTCTGTTTATAACAAGACATATAAATAACTTAAATCGACTAGAACAGTAGTAAGTCATATCTAAAGTCAGTAAAAAAATTTACTTGATGCTTATCTGTGGGATCAGGTAGTAAGTTCGGTACATCATTCCTGAAAACTTTCACTTTTGACTGATTTCGATAAAAAATTTTGCTGCTAAATATCTCATTTTGATCATATTCAGTCAACCAGCTTCAAGGAGACAGACAGTTTAACTCAGTTTCCTCTGCTAAAAAACCCGATTCAGTCAAGCACATCAGAGCAATAAAGTTAAACAGAACACACTGCTCTGCTCGACCTATCCACAAGGAAATGAAAAATAAAGATCGTCAGAAAACTTTTTTACTGCATGTACTCCACATCAGTTAGAATAAAGTTGCAAAATGGCTGGACGAAATGAAATTCAGCTATTGTGATTGCGTTTCGGCTGGCCATATGGTTCTTTCACATTGAAAGGCAAAAGTTTTCCTGCGCATTGGATCGTTAGTTGCCTATAGCCCACAAATTCACAAAATGATATGCTCCACTCATTTTAAAATCGGGTAAACTCAGCCTTACTTGAGATCAGGAAGTCAATTTGTATAATCGTGATAATTGATAACAGTGATCATGAAGAATTCTGTATCATAAGGAAAAACTTTTTTAGTAGCTGGCGAGTCTTCCATAATTTTGGATAGAAGTTTGGCTGCGACCTCGCTGCATTGATCATTTGAAGATGATTCAAATTTGTTGGTACCCAATTCTAAATGTAAAGACTGAAAATATAAAACACATGTAGTTCATGAATGAATCCAAAAGTGGTCCAAATATCGTTATAGAGAGAAGTCGTAAATTAAATTCATTCAATTGAAACTCTTTCGAGGAACTAATCAAAACCGAAAAAGACATATCTTATTGTATAAAAGTGAAAATAGAAATTGTTTTCATGATTATCCATCGGTTATTCTGTATTCTGAAAGTGGGACTGTGAATACATGACTATCTAAAATTGTACTAGTTTTGAACCATTTTTTACCAAAAAATTCAACGGCTTCCACTGCTGCACAATAAAACCAACAGTGAAAAAACAGACTGCAAATCATAAAAGATTTCCTATCGATTTAGCAAGATTGCGGCCAAATTTATATTCAAAATTATGGTGGGTTTGTTGACCATGACCGATAAATATTTACTTTATGATACGCCGTCCTCGATGATCACTCTTGTTAATCATTTCAAGATTATCGAAATTAGTTTCCTGATCTCTAATTGGGCTGCGTTTGTGGAAACTCGGATCACTGCATCGATCATTTCAAAATGAATGCAGTAGAGTCCTTTGTGAAAGACTGATACTGAGAGTCAAAGCCCAATCTGGAGTGATAAAATACCCGAGATGAGCCAATAATATTGTCAGAAAACGGTTTGCATAGACCTCATTTAACCTACTTGGAAAGGAAAGGAAAGGAAAGGAAAGGAAAGGAAAGGAAAGGAAAGGAAAGGAAAGGAAAGGAAAGGAAAGGAAAGGAAAGGAAAGGAAAGGAAAGGAAAGGAAAGGAAAGGAAAGGAAAGGAAAGGAAAGGAAAGGAAAGGAAAGGAAAGGAAAGGGAAGGGAAGGGAAGGGAAGGGAAGGGAAGGGAAGGGAAGGGAAGGGAAGGGAAGGGAATCGAAGGGAAGGGAAGGGAAGGGAAGGGAAGGGAAGGGAAGGGAAGGGAAGGGAAGGGAAGGGAAGGGAAGGGAAGGGAAGGGAAGGGAAGGGAAGGGAAGGGAAGGAAGGGAAGGGAAGGAAAGGAAAGGAAAGGAAAGGAAAGGTAAGGTAAGGTAAAGAAAGGAGAGGAAAGGAAAGGAAAGGAAAGGAAAGGAAAGGAAAGGAAAGGAAAGGAAAGGAAAGGAGAGGAAGGGAAAGGAAAGGAAAGGAAAGGAAAGGAAAGGAAAGGAAAGGAAAGGAAAGGAAAGGAAAGGAAAGGAAAGGAAAGGAAAGGAAAGGAAAGGAAAGGAAAGGAAAGGAAAGGAAAGGAAAGGAAAGGAAAGGAAAGGAAAGGAAAGGATCAAGGAAAGGAAAGGAAAGGAAAGGAAAGGAAAGGAAAGGAAAGGAAAGGAAAGGAAAGGAAAGGAAATAAAATTTGTAGTAATAAAACACGATAGATGAGCCAATGATGTTGTCAAAAAACGGTTTAAATCGAGTTTTAAATGGAGTTTGATAGAGCCTCTATCAAACTCGGCAAAAAGTCTTCTGTTGTTTGTCGAAAAATGTAGTCTGTTCTTATTACAACGAGCTGATTTATGCTAATATCTGATCAAGCATTTCAGATTTCTTTTCAACAATCTGATTGGAGGTTCCTGGAAGTTAAGCCCATTTTTGATCAGCATTGAAAATTCAACACTTTCAGGTGCATCTTCGAATTTAATTTTTCCAACTTTTTGAATGAAATTCGCGATTCTTTATTATGCACCATTTGATAATGAAATTTGGTTCACAGAATACTGATTAATCATAAAATTTTACCTGTAACTTATTGTCCATGGAATCATGCACGCGATATTGTTTCAAAGGCACTGCATAGAGTAGCAGAAAGTAGCAAATGACGACTATGTAGTGGTCAGGCACGGTGATAGAGTTCATTGTTTGAGACCAGAGAAAAACAACTGTGCCTGGGCTGTTGTTTCCACGTGTTATACTGGCAAATTATCCAGTGTTGCCAGATTGGAAAATGAACACTGGTCAAAGGTGACTTAGAAACCGGCCAAAACTTGAAAAAAACCGGCCAAAACCAGCTAATGCAATTTTTTACAAATATTATGTTTTGAGTTCTTTTCATTCAATTTTTCAACTCATAGTTAGTTTTATTTTGTAATTTAAATGACCTGTAATGAACATTACACGGTAACTAGATGTAAGGCCTGTAGGCAGGGATTTGGGAGAGCCATGGCCCTCCCGAAATGTTTCAAGTGTTAAAAAAGCAAAGGTACCGTTGGTTTTTAGTTCAGGAAAAAGTCAAGTCAGAAAAGCCAATTTTACAGTAATTGAGTGGGATACTGGCTTCCAAAAAATGTGTGCGCCCCTCCGAAAAAATTCCTGGCTGTAAGCCTGACCTGACTTCTGAGCGCAGAAAAATTTTGTGAAAAAATCTTTATTTTCGTCAAATGCAATAAGTATCAAAGGTAGATTAAACCAAGAGATGACACATTAGGTGGTAACAACTATTGGATGCAGCTAATGATTAAGTAAAGTAGACATACTTACGGTCACCCTTTAGCTGGATTATAGCAAGCAATTACCAAAATAATCATTACCGGTACCAAGCGCCGGAAAATTTTGGGGTTTTGACATTCCAAAATGCATTAGAATGCACCTTCCCGATGTTAAAATCTCAAATACAAACCGGCCAAAAATCGGCCAAGTCATGAGAATACTGGCCAAGAAAACCGGCCAAAAAAACCTGCAAAAAACCAGCCAGTGCTCGCGTGTATGAAAGTTTTTGGAGCACAGGAAAGCAGATATGACACGACAATAACTTCCTGTTCAGCCCAGAAGCGCTGAACACTGTCTGACAAGTAGGAAATCAATTGGTAGGATGTTTGTGTCATTAGATTCAGATGAAAAACTTCTGGAGGAAAGGATGTTTAAGCTCGGAATGGAAAAGCATAGTTGAGCAATCAAATGAAAAAGAAAAGAACAGATAAAATGTACATGAAGGAAAAAAATTTAGACAAATTTGTCTTTTCACTGTATATTTGTTCAAAGTAGATTTTTCTAAACCTACACCTCTAGGTGTTTTACTGGCATAATTTTTTTTTGTTTTGTGTGAGCACGAACTTTTCCGATTCATATTCAATGATTCATATTTTCTTATTGTCTCATTTAAACTTTGTATACCCGGATTTAGTTTTCATTATGATATGATCCCTTTTTGGAATTTTTTCATTATGAAAGATTGAATTTGAAAATGTTCAGGTTGTATCATTTCGGCCGGCTAAAATAAGAATTAGTACATCTACTATACCAATGCATTGCTCAGAAGATTCCATGATGGCCGGCAAAAATGATAGTTCATCTTTCCACCTCTTCTCCTATTTTATCAAAAACTTTTGTTGCGGCCGGTCAGAACAAGGTTTCCCTGTATTTCTTCAAGCAAGTTAGTAGCAATATCATGGCCGGCCAGCATAGGCTTACATTCATTGCACTCTCTCAGTTATTTATTGCGGCTGGCCACATTCGAGTCGTTTGTTGATAATATCTCATCATTTGATTGCAGCCGGCGAAGATGAATAGTTAAATCACAAACAATATTTCACTTGGTTATAAATATTTTGCAAAACTTCATAATTTTGATGCAGTTCATCTTTGAAGGAATAAATATTGGTAAAATTCGCCATAAGAAAGTTCTTGGGAAAAGTTGATTGGTCTTGATGGAGGGTTGCATACAATGATCGACTATGAAAGTCTCCTATAGTGTAATGCCACAATCTGACAATCTGTAATGTAGTCATCATTGAAACTATCATAATCACTTTGCAAGTAAAGAATTAACATTCCTAGGAGTTCTGTGTATATATGTCATTTTTTCAATTGACAATTGAGGGTACAAACACTTTCGTTTGGAGTGAGTGAGACGTGATTTTCAAGTGTAGAATGTAGAAAAATGTCCTGAATAGCATTTTCTGATTGGATGGCTGAAGGTTGTACAACACGGGCTTTATCTATTATTCAGAGAAAACTTAGGAACATAAAAAGAGTGTAAGATAGAAGTATAGAGTTGATCCTTTATGTGGAGAATTTTCAATGACATTGGTCATCATGATTCCGGAATTCTATACCCTATTCATTTCCAAATGAAACGCAGTGAATCGCAGCCAAACTTATTTAAAACTATGGAAGGCTCGTTGAGTCTATTTAATGAATTTTTCTTCATCATCCATATCCATCCAGGCCTTTAAAGATTACCGAAATTGATTTTCAGATCTCTGGTGAGACCGCATTTGCTGAAACACCGACTGCTGCATTCATCAATTCAAAATGGCTGGAACATAGTTGGCTGGTTAATTTTCGATTTGAAATGATCGATGCAGAGAGTGGTTCCAGCCAAACTTTTATGCAAAATTATGGAATTCTCATAACTATTCAATAAATTTTTCATCCATGATAAACTCTATGATGGTTACTCCATTCAATGTTTTCAATATTAAATAAATTGATTCCTTGATCTGTAGTATGGCGACGTTTTGTGTAACTGTGACAGCTGCATTGAATTTTTGAATGAATATTATAGCATTATGATCTAAGATCGTTTCACCAGCATAATCAGCTGAAAAAACAAAGATCTGAAATTTTTTTTGCAGAATCGACTTTAGTGCACAACCGAAATTGAGATTAAATTAAGAATTAAAATGCAATTTAAAAAATTCTGTGAAAATTTCGATGGAACAGTTGACACCTGAATCAGGAGGAACAAGCTAAATAGTGGGACAAATGCCATATCGAAAAAAACGATATTGAAGCAATCAATCTTTAATTCATGAATACCTCCTCCGCTCATAAGACAGAAGCATGTATTCCAGAAAGATGGTTATAGACATGCTAAACATGATTTTTTCAACATTGCTCATTTTCGTTATGTAAAACGATGCTTCCAGGAGTGTCTGATCACCAGATAGTGATCGTATTCAAATTTCAATGGGAAATAGTGAAACTTTTGTGGCCAATGTGACACGTCCACGTAGTTCTCCATGTATTCTGGTTAATGACTCTATATTAAATCATTTTGGCTGCATTTGAAAATATTTAATAACTACTCTGAAAAAACCGACCTATGAACCAGTGTAAAAATGCTTGGCTCTATCAGCCTGATATAGTGCCTACAAAAAATTATCAGAGTAATTTTCAGGAAAAATCCACGTTCTGTAATAGGATATTGTTTTTTATTTCATACATTATGATTTCTTCTTTGTGTTCTTTAAATTAACTTTCTCATGACATAATTCCGCCCAATCTACTAAAGTAACTAGGCTAACTTCCAACTCTTTGCTGATTACTTGCAATGACACACCTTCAACCCAAAAATTGACAAATCCAAGAATTTTCCATATTGGTAAATGTGAAGCTGCAAAGAACGTTCCCCCCTGAAACTCGACCCTTTTGCCACACAGTTTCGCTTTTCGATGACCCTTGACCACTTTATTATAGCACACCCAACGCCAGCCATCAACTCTACAAAATTTAATCTATTATTAGCCTTAAAAACTATAAAAAAAATAAATTACCTATCCTCCTCACACCTCAACAATAATTTTTCGCCACATGACAGACATTTGTAAGCACCCCCCACTGGAACCAAACCTAATGCTGCTAATCTTTCTGGTAATTTTGTGGCATCCGAAAAGTCTGTAAAAATTTTTATCAAATTCATCCTTTTTCTCCAAAAAACAGGCACAGAATAAAACAATCAATTTAATAAAGTACAGTAAACATCAGGGTTCATGCACCTTTTTGGAAATGAAATTTAAGGACAATTCAAGGATTTCAAGGACAAAATTTCCCATTTTTCAAGGACATTTTTCAACTTTTTCATCAAAAAATTTTATTCTTTCAACTAACAATTTTATATTTTTTCAAATCCGATATCTGGGACTCCAATGAGGCCATTGTTTTTTTGTGATCTTCTTCCAATGGCCTTTTTTCATCAAGAGTTCACGTATTTCTTCAGCACTTCTTTTCTTTGCAGTTGCAGATGCAACTTCTTCATTATCATCTTTCGCGCGCTCTTCAAGAGCTTCTCTGTAACGACCTCGGGCACTGACCACGTTTTTGATCATGTCCTTTGTTACTTCTACGTCTAAAACACTGCCAGAACTTTTGATAGCATCGAATACAACCCGTTGAGCAATGAGTGATTTTTCTTGAAGATTTTCTACCAAAATATTCTCATTAACAGAGAATCCTCGCTCAACTGCTGCATTCCCAACCGAAATTGTCAACAAAATCTAAAAAGTGAGGAAAACTTTAGTTTCTCATCTGCAATAAATTAATATTGATATTTTTGTTACCTTGAAACAAGTCATAAGCTCGGAATAGTCACAGTCGGAGCCAATCAATTTGTAGAAGTATTCGTCTAATCTATGAATTTTTTCGTCGAACATTTTCAAATCGGCTGAAAACGCATTTTGGAATTTACTGAACTGTGCCTCAGCACGATCAGCAATCGTTGTGGATATTTTTTTGGAATCAACTAATCATCGTAAACAGTTTCTAAAGTGTGTACTGGATACAGATGACGAATTGCTAATTACGGACGGTTTCTGTGCAGATAATGCACGAATAAGCAGGAAATTTAATGGGCTTCTTTTTGAAAGCTTGATCAAAATTGCTGAACAAAATTTTTGGCAACTATCATAAAAAACTATTTTTTGTAACTTGGGAGCCGATTTGGGCAGTTTTGATTTTGCGCCAATACCTGCAAATGAAATGCAAGTGGTGGAGAATGATTTGCTTATATGCTTGCTTTGAGTTTTACTCACCTATATCCATGTTTAAAACTGAACGGAACTCTTTACATTTTGGATCGGTCAACTTTAGCTCCAATAAACGATTATTAGTCATAGCCTCATTCACATTTGAGGATTTTAAAATACGACAAAGTAGAGCACCATGCAGACTACTTATCTCATCAAAAATTAATGGCGACATTGGTAATGGAGTTTGGAATTTTCGTAGAAAAGGTTCCAAATGTAAGGTTATCATCTGAAAAACGAGTTTGCTTTTATTGAGGTACATACTCGTATTTAGTGATCAAAAACCATTATCTCACTTTGAAGAACTCCATTTTTGATTCCAAAAATATATCTTTAAATGCTTGTTCCAATGTATCAAACAAGGTCACAGTAGGCTTTGGTTCAACACTTGTTACATATTGACGAAAATATGGTAAAATTTCTAATGGGCGCTCAACGACAATAACATTTTCAACCCATCGATGTGAAGAGAACTTTTTGGCAAATTTTGTCGATCATAAAATTACAGAATTTTACATGAAAATATAAGAAGAAATTCTTTACACTCACCAGTTATTTTTGTGAAATTATCTCGTCGAGCTGGACTATCTTTGAAAACGTAATACATGGCTTGCAATACAGAATTTACATTCCAACCAGACTGCTTATGACCAGTTTGAAAAGCCCCATGAACGATATGAAGGCTACATGTTCCTACGTCGAGTAAAGCTGAATCAACTTCCATCGCATAAAATTCCTTGAAGTCTCAGAAAAATTTCAAGTTCACATTTGGGCCATCCATTGAAATTTGGATTAGATTGGATAACTTGAGGCCCAGTGTTTTTTTTTTGTACATGACCCATTTGCACATGTACAAACGAGTAGGCAATTTTCATTTGTACATATTTGTACAATGAAAATATTAGTTTTTTAAGCGATTTTGTTTGGGTACTTATTGGTACAGATATCGAATCAAATATATTATGATTTTAGAAGAAGTGAGACCGCTCTAAATAAAATCAAAAAAATACTCAACAACAACAAAATTTATTCAACACCGGGCAGGGCCGCACGTCAAAAAATCATTCAAGTAGAGGAAGATCTTTCTCAAACAACTTTATTGCATCTTCTTCTTCATTACTTTCAGCAGTTTCCGCCACCGCCTCAATTTCCAATACTTCGGCCACTGCCGGACACTTCTTTTTGGCCTGCGGTTCGCAGATTTGGCCAGTATTGTATCAGCCTCGTTCGGTCGAAGTGGCCCATTTTGAATATGACGAGGTCAAGTCGACAATTTTGTAACATGTAGTGATAAGCTTCAACCTGACCAATGCGTCAATTGTTCGAACGTGAAGCCGTGAACGAGTTTTATTTTTTATCGAGTGCACCAAACTGAAAAATAAATATCTCTCGTTAGTATTGAAAAGACATCTACTTCTACATAATAACTGTACATTGTACGGCCATAAAAATAAATTACCTAAATCCTCTTTCTACTATGGCATTTTGCACGTTCAAAATCATTAAAAATCTGGAAATTTTCGACAAGTTAGGGAATGCCGTTGATCTTGATATCACGCTAACACAAACGTCCGTCCACAAATCTCCACGATTGGGTTTTTTGGCCAATGGGTATACGTAATCGCGCTTAAAATTTCATACTGTCTGTCACTCAATGATATTTTGATTTAGAGGGTAGGTTAGGTACCTACCTACTAATTTCTATAATGGTGTACTAGTAAAAGCAATACCTAACCGCCTGGAGAATAGATTCTTTGTTTGCTGCAAAGAACAACTCACTGTCACAATTTCCCATTCTTTCAACGACTCTGCTTCATTCAAATCCAATTCGCCGTAGTCGCCAACAATTTTTTGAATTTCGGTTGTTCCGAACAATAGTCTCTCTTCCTGCTTGAACAAGTTCATGGCAGCAGACGGGCAAAAAATCGAAAAATCGTGTAGGCAATCGTTTGAAACAAGAAGACGATGGCGAATTCGGCCCACCACTTTACGGACAAACGCTGTGTAGATTTATAAGTTCTTACTTTTCATTAGTTTGTAGGTAAAAACTGAAAGAGAGAAAAATATAGTAGATAGGTACTTGAAACTTCTTTTTGGACCAATTTCACAGTTCTGTCTGTTACTGTTGACAGTCGCACCAACTCGTCAACGATAATCAACGAGTTCATCAAAGAACCTGCTCTGGGTTCGGATATGAACGTATCGGACAAATATTTATCTTCTAAGATTGACAGTGTTGACTCGACCACATCCTGAAAAAATGTTTGATTGTCACTCATTCTATTCTATGACTTATTTGTTAACAAACACATTAATTTTTTTTCAATGTCAATTTTTTCATAATAATAATTTCAACTCACTGGTATACGATAAGGATGCACCATTTCTTCTTGAAAGCATTTGTTCAATGGATTGAGCTGTTCCAAAATGTCACACAAGTGATACTGACCAAGCACGTATTTGAAATCTGTCACGCGTTTCTTTAGGCCCTATAAATAATTTCAGTGAAAATGTTATTCATAATGTAAAAACTTGGCACTAAGAAACAGAATTAAGCCTAAAATAGACTCATTAGTCATTACCTTAATTTGTTTGATTTGTGTTTGGTCTTTGCCGTATAAATAGATCAAAACCGGTTCGAGCATTTTGACTAGTGATGACATCACATTGTATCTTGATAGCTACCTGGTTAAACATGATTTTGATAAAGGTGTTTTGAAAAAATGTGTAAGTAGTTATTATACCTTATATCATATATGCGCTTTGGCGCCATGTAAACTTTCTCGAAAACAAGGCACAATTCCTCTACTAGTGTGAGTAGAAATGAATGCAATAAGCTCTTTTGTCATTTGTTCGATGGGACTAAAAAACGGACTATTCTTTTTCTGCATGAACAATGTAACTTTTATGTAAGTTGTAAAATCTAAATACTAACTTTAATATTGTTTTCTATTTCTACTGACATTTTGAAAGTTGAAACTTATATAGTAGTTTAGACATCAAAGCTCTCAGTTCAACTTACGCTCAACATGTCTTTCAAGGCCAAAGCTTCTCGGTGCACAATACAGTGATTTTCGATAAGGTTGACAAGTCCGTGATCGATTTTTAGACGCTGTGCGACGCTGCTTTTGCATCCCAGCATCACAGAGGCACCATCGCTAGTGAAAGACACAATACTTGATAGATCAATACGATTTTTTTCAAAAAAATCGACGATTATGTTTGTAAGAGATTCAGCGTCACATTTTTTAACTTTCACTAACGCTAAGAAATGAGATTCGGCCATCAACGTTTTATCATTAAACGATGTTGTATACATTATCAAGTGTTATTGTTCCGTGATGTCAGTTGACTCGTCGATGTGCAGAGTCAAAAATTTTTGATGACGCAACAAAGCTATATGTTGTTGGAAAAAGGCCTCGTTCATCGAATCGATGAAAGCATACGTCGAAAATGCTGAGTGATGAGCATGTTGAATGACGCGACACTCGCTGATATCGCCGAAAAATTCTGGCATATCATGAATATCGCTCGATTTCGAAATAGGTAAATTATTTTGGACAACGAACAAAACTTTTCGCTTCACATTGATCACGTTGCTATTGCACTTTTCTAAAGTTTTTGGGTACATTTTTGAATTTGGTTTTGTGGGCCTAGTTTTTGGCACTCGACGGCTTTTAAATGCGCCTTGTCATGTTTGTCATGGTGCTTGAGACCATCAATACGCCAGGTAGGCAAAATTTTTTCCGACGCCCACGTACTATTAGCTTTTTCATCTTTACACACCTGACAATAAGCCTTTCGGCTTTCGATGTTGATTACACGAAGCCAAGTAAATATTTTTAGCCACGTCGGGTTGAATTTGTAGCAACGAGTAGCCATATTATTATCAGGTCAGTTCAAAGTAAAATAACAGATTTCTATAAAAAGGAGTGCATGAGTAAGTCATATTTAGCACCTGAAAAAGTGAGCAAAATTGCTTGGTGGGAAGAATTTTAAAAAAATTTTCCCCACTTGATATCTGAAGAATTGTGGGTGAGGTAAAAACTAACAAAAATTGACAATGACAACAAAGTTAAACCTACTGATTTATCTAAGTACTTCAATTCAATTAAGACTCAATTTATTATTTCCATCCAAAAAATTTCAAAATTTTCAATATTTGGAAAATCATAAAATTTATACCACAGTAATAAGGCGCGGTTCACAACATGCAGCACAGTTCCGCTGAGACAAGCGGAAATCTCAATTTTTGTTACAAATTTCGGCAAAATTTTGGATTCTTCTCGTTTGTACATGTACAAATGAGGACTCAAAGTTCATTTGCCGCTGGAAATTTTCATTTGCCAACAGCAAAAAAACACTGTTGAGGCCCGAAATACATTCCATAAATTTCTGAAAAAATGAATTGCAAGTGAAATTGTATGATAACAAAAAAAGCAAGAAAAAATATATGTGAAATTAACTTTTCATTTGCAAGGGATTTAAGTCATTTGATACAATACACTGGGTAAAAAATACTCACCTTAAAGATATCTGCAGCCGTGGCATGGCCAAGGAATACTGATGTCACATAGCGATTTTTGACCATATTATCTGATTCATCCCAATATCGAATTACTAAATCCATTTGCCCTTTCTGTGAAATTTTGTTGAAAGCTTCATCAAAACAGGCCACAAAAACTGGCGATTTACATAATTGTGCTTTGAGAAGCTTTGTAAAATAAGGCGCCAAACCAAACGAAATAACATATGCAACTTTTTGAGCCCTGATCGATATTGATTTAGCAATAGTACTGTCAGGAAACATAGCTTTTAAAACTGCTGCATAATCTTTGTAGCTGTTGTACGACAAATGTTTATCTACTGCATTTAATGATGCAATAATTTCAGCCCGCAAAACATTATCATGAAGAATAAATTGGTTATCCAAGTCAAGTTCTTTGGACGATGAGGCAGTTGATGACTGACCAACAAACATATTTGTCGAGCCACTAACAGTAGGTTCCAATTCTTCATTTTCAATGTCGACTACGATTGGCTGCGATTGTTCTTTACTAGTTGTACCAAAACACTTGAGCGAAAGTTGATCTGCTGACCTTTGAGGCTCATTTCTTTGATGCTTATCACCTTTCGCATGGCTTATTAGAGCTTGACGCCCCATTGTTGAAACGCTAAATTCCTTCTTACAATATGTGCAAGAAGCTTCGGTATCCAGCCGACCAGGTGGAACCCACAACACCCAATCCGGATTTGGGTCCGGATCCATCCACTCCTTTTGGAAGGTTGTTACTCTTTTTGGCATAAATTAAAACTGAAGCAGAAGCACCTTAAGTGAATTTTTTCATTTCAATAATGATAGCAGAACAATGTGACAAACAATAAAGGAATTATTTTTATGATTCTATGACACAACACAAAATGAGCAGAATAGCATAAAAGTTTATTGCTGATGTATAAATGATATAAATTCCAACATACTCAAATTTAAATACATGAAATAAGAAGTGAAAACAAGGTGGAAAAGCTACAACAAAGAATCAACACAATGAAACAGTGTTTTGGCGCGTAGCCCCAAAAGTTTTTGTAAAATTTACTTCAAAATAGCCTTCTGACCTTGAACTTTGGGAAAATTCAAGGACATTTTCCTTTTTTTCCAGAATTCAAGGACAATTCAAGGATTTCAAGGACGGCTTTCAAAAATAAGGACAATTCAAGGATTTCAAGGATTTCAAGGATGCGCATGAACCCTGAAACATTCCAAAACTCTTTTCGATTGATTTATAATTTCATAAAAATAATACATGCACTTATTTCTTATTAATTTCCAATGAATTAGTCAATTTTTTCTGCAATTTTGTTTATTTTTCAAACCCCCACAACTTTCCTCCTACTGAAAATCCCCACCGAATTCCAAACGTATAATAGGTTTTAAACATCAGAGAATCAGAATTTATAATCGGTAAGTCTGTATCTAAATCTCCCATAAACTTAATATTACCCGGAAAATTGATGTGCAATGAAAAATGGAAATAAGAAATCGATGTGAAAAATATATATACAAAAATCAACCTGGAACAAAAAATTGAAAATGATAATAGATGTGGAACAAAAAATAGACGTACAGTATGCATGTACTGTACAAAAAAGTAAGGCAAAAAATCGATCAGGAAAAAACTGGAAAATACAAGGTGCATGTAGTGTACAAAAGTGACAAAGGTAAGGTGAAATTACCAGAATCCATCCGAAGAAAAAAACTGGACATACAAGGAGCATGTAGTGGACACATGGGAAAATGTTTTGAGGAGTAGGGTAAATTGCATAAAAACCAAGATGGATCTTAAAGAGTGGACATACAGTGCATATAGTGTACAAAGGGAAAAAGGCAAGGTAAAAACCAAAATCAATTTGGAACAAAAGTGAACAAAGGGAAAAGAGCACACCTAGTGGGCATTGAGGAAAGACATGCAGAAAAGATTATACATGGATCTAAAAGAGAGCATGCAGTATGTGGACAATAGAAAAAGAGACAGAGACCTATTGGACATAGAGAGAAGACCTACAGCAAAACGTAATTGATCTAAAAAGAGAACATTTTGCCAGCAGAGATAAAGAGCACCTGTGCTTGACAGAAAAAAATGCTACTGAATGACATTCCAAAAATCTAATTTAATTTTTTGTCTATATTACAAGATAATCTTATCTAACCCATGACCACCCACTGGGAGTTGCCTAGAAAAAAGAAAAGGACCTGAGAGGGTAATGTATGAAAAACACAAATCTATCTAAAGAGAACATGTAGTGGACAAAGAAAAAAGAGCATATGTAGTACAGAAGAGCAAAAAGATGCATGTTTAATGTTTTATAGAACTTAGCTTCACTGTATTCTATTTTGTGCAACTATTCATGTTTTACTGTATTGAAATTTTTGTGATTATAAATAGCATCTCAATAATAAAATTATTTTGAAAAAGTGTTCAAGTAAAAAAGTGGTTGGTTTTTCTTCCAAGATGTCAGACCTTGATGAGTTTTATATATGGAAACACCCATTTAACTGCAAAGTTTCTGCTCCAACAAAATCAGGAAAAACTCAGTGTGTTGAAAAACTTGTAATTTTTGCAAAAGCAATGATTCACCCTGATCCTGTGATGCTCGACAGGTTTTGTCAACTAATTCAAGTTATTTCATCGAGACATATGAGGGTGTTACCAGTATACCATATGGTTATTTATTAATCTTACACAGACATGTCCTGAAAAATATTGACTTATAACCAGGGCCATGCACAAGGGGGTGGATGGGGGGCAGCCGTCCCCCCTCCCCCCATTCGGGCAGTATGCACACAGTATATGCCCATAAGATTGACACTTTCTGGGGCTATTCAGTAAAGAAATCTAGTTGGCCCCCACATGAAAAAATCCTGTGCAGGGCCCTGCTTATATTTAATATATTTCCTAACAATTATCATACCATTTTATATGCACCTAAATGATTTGTCATTTTTACAAAAAACATTTTTCAGTTGGTTGTATCTTATTATTTATCAATATGCTATGGAGTAAATACACCTTTCTTAATGGTCTTACCATAATTCTTTTTATATCTTTTTTATTGGTGGTTACAATATCCTTTGAAAATTTACGAAAATGGGAAAATTGTAAATGGTATGGATTCTAGGATACTAAATAAAAATAATTTTATAGCTCGGGAATATTTATGGGAAAATTACAAATTGAATTAATACATTTTGTAGAAAAAATTTTACAATGTCCTTGAAATGATGGTCAATTTATGCGTCTATGCTCTTGTTTCAAAATATATAGCTACTGCTACTGTATTTTCTCGTTGTAGCCGCACAAACAAATTTCAAAACTTGTACATCACAGCTTCTGAGTTAGGATATATTGATACTGCAGATTTGTTACATAATCAGAAAAAAATATTTTACTTTGCATCATCAGTTTAGTCTAAATTTTCGGAAAAGTTGGTCATTTTTCTGTGATTTGCTTGCTTGTTATGTGACAAGTGCAATGTCCCCAGCATTTGAAGTTTTTGATAGATTGGTGCAAAATAAAGTAAAAAGTACAGATTTTATATCTATTCCACCTAAGTACTTATTTAATTATAATATTACTTTTATTTGAAGAAAAAGCTAACCAGCAAACAGTAATGAGAGATGGCTGATTTGTTTTTTCATTTGTTTCTCACCCGAAGCCAAGACCTTTTACAAGGACTCAGCTAGGGCTTGCAATCATTCAAGTCGTGAAGTTGGTTTACCCCTAGGACCTGAAAAAGTTACACAGTTTTGGTGTTTTGTTGAACTATTACTACTGGAATTGGATATGATCGGACCTGGTTTTATTTTTGTAGAAGATCTTATCTTAAAATTAGATAAAAATCATAAATTGTTTTCTATGAATATGAATAGTTTGTGTGCTTTTTCTAGATGTGAAGAGTTGAATGGTATTATTCAAAATGAAGCCTCACTACTGTTTTAATGTAACACAGTAATTGTTTTAATTTTTATTTAGCATTTGGTCATTATTGTAATATTTTCTTCAAGTGTATGGTCTGTTTTATATGGCTTCTAGATTAAAGAAACATATTCATGAGCTCAATGTGTTGAAAAATCCAAATTGTATTCAAAGACATGTTTTTCCTCAATATTCTTCCCCCAATTTGATCTGCTGTATATGTGAAATTTGTTGAAACATATTGAACGGTAATATTCCTATTAATTCTAAGTTGAAAAAAAAAAATTGGCAAAACATGAATTATTGCTTAGAGCTTTAGCTACTAGACAAGAAAGAAACAAGAAAAAAAGACTTATGAACTAAACATGCAAGAATTGTTCAAAGTGGTGGAGCATTTTTACTTCTAGTATTACCAGCTTTATTATCTACACTAGCAACTTTTGTTAGAGAGAAACGACCATGGAATCAAATTTGCAAATTCATTTGCTCTTATACCTCACCAGGTTCTGAATAAACTAAATAATAATACACATGTTTCCTCTTCCTCTGCTCTATCAAATGAAAAGATGGGTACAAGTTGATATGTATCATAAAGAATTGGAGCACATTTTAAAGGATAATACATTAACTCTCAAATTATGTCACAGTATTTGACTTTTGAACATAAAAATGCCCAACATGCTACCATAATTTTAAAACAAAATACTTATGATGAAAGTGATAGCATTAATTTAAATGTTGAAGAAAAGGATTGGTTGAATGATGAGAAATTACTCAGCAGAATTCCTCAACAATTTGAACATTCTGCATCGTTATTATTGGAACATGTATAATGTAACCCTAGTATAAATGTTAATAAGCAAGGAGAAATATCAATTGATTGAAAATTAATTGAAGAACCCATATTATTGATTTATTACACGATTTGTTCCCTAAAAATTCAAAAATTATGCAACCATTAGGAGTAAATGAGATTGCTACTGCTTTGAGAAAACATAATATACCATTAGAGGCCATAGGAAATCCCTTATATAAAATGTTATTCACTCTACCTGGGAAGCTCTCCTACCAAACAGCTGTGGAAGAATCAGATAATCAGGCAAGCAGTAGTCCCAAATAGTTGAATAAATGGCTCGCAGAAGGAAACAATTACAGGTAAAAATGTTAAAGATTGGCTCTTGAAACAAGATAGATACACTCTACACAAGCAAGTCAACAAAAAGTTTTCAGGTAACTGTATTTATGTTACAGCTATGGATCAATAATGGGAATTTTATCAGGCAGATATGTCTTCTTTTGCAGATTTTAACAATGGATATAAATTTATGATTACATGCATAGTTGTGTTAAGTAAATATGCATAGATCAAACCATTAAAAAGAAAACATGCAAAGAATGTTTGCAAGGCTTTTCAAAATATTTTAAAAAGAGGTCGAATCCTTTGGAGAGTATGCAGGGATAAAGGAAAAGAATTTGTCAACAAAGATTTCCAAAAATTATTAAAAGCTAATGATATACAATTTTTTACTTCCCAGAATGAAGATATAAAATGTTCAATAGTGGAACAGTTTAATAGAACCTTAAAAACTAAATTGTTTAAATATTTTACAGAGTTTACCACTCATAAATGGATTGATATTTTATCAACAGTAGTTTCAAACTTTAATCATTCTATTCATAGATCAACTGGTGAAATACCACTTAATGTGAAAAATACCAATGAAAAACTTGCATGGCAGAGACTCAACCCAAAGAACACATACACTTGAAAACCTAAAATCAATATAAGAGATAGGGTGTGAATTAGTAAGCATAGAGGCGTGTTGGACAAAGGTTATTTACCTCAATGGAGTGATGAAGTTTTTTGGGTAAAACAAACTGTAAAGACTAGAAACCAAATACTTTATAGAATTCAGGATCTGGAAGGGGAGGATATAGAAGTATGTTTTTATGAAAAAGAGCTACAGAAAATTTATTTTTACCCTGATATCAAAGAATATAAAATTGAAAAGATCTTAAAAACTACACTTTTACCAGACCATCAAAATAAATTACTTGTGAAGTGGTGGGGTTAGTGCGAAAAATTCAACAGCAGGATTTTAGAAAAGGTTATACAGAAAAACGATTATAATGAAGAACTTTGAGTTGACATACTATGTTCAACAAAATACAGTTTTATCAAGAATTTTTCTAGTAGTTTTTGCTTGCCATACATAGCCGGAGATAGTTAAAAGACCTGTGGCTCTATTTGCAAACATTGATACATATTTTGAAAAAGGAAGTCATTGGATTGCTATGTTTCTCCATAATGTGAACTCTCTTTTTTTTATTCATATCGTTTACCACCAAATATTCATGCTTCTATAAACTATTTTAACAAAAATACTACAGTAAGACAGGAAAATAAGGAAGGCCTACAAAACTTCTATAGTAGTTTGTGGTATATATACTGTGTATTTTTTGTATTATGAAGGGTGATCTGTTCCTATGTATAAATGTTCAAAAGTTTTAATAACACAAGTTTTGCTTATAATGATTAGCTAGTCTGTAAGTTTTTCATTGTGAGTTTTCTGTATGCACTCATTTGTGAAAGTTAACTCCAGGTTCTTCATGGATTTCTGTTCATTTTTTATTCCTTACCTTACTAGCTCCGCCTTTTTATAAATTCATGGTTGTCTAGTTGATTGTTTGATAAAAAATTTTTTTTTTGAAATGGACAGTTTTAATAGTACACATTCCAAAACATCTCAGGTAAGTGTTGAGGAACTTTTTGGAGTTACCTCCAAACCAAGTGGTATTCTTCAGTCAGGTCATACTAATATACATTGTAGTCATTACAGCTATAATAAATTTATCTCTCTACAAGAATAATACACAATTGTGGGTAGACTTACTATGCTCTTGTATAGGATATTTATTTCTTAGTCCTGTACCAACACTGTTACCTTCTCCAAACTCAAACTTAGAGACAACGGCCACAACAGCTAACACTATAAATAATAATAATAATGACAACATTTGATGACAATTTTTATATTACTCTACCTAGTAATAGTGAATATGGAAATACACCCTATGATTTTTCAGCTCGTTTACCCTATCATTTAAAACTAGATGGAAATTAGGAGGACGGATTAAGTGAAATAATATATCCATACAGCTGGGCTAGAATTTCCAACCATGGTGGAGATGATGTGATAACACTAATTACAGATAGTATTTGAAAGAAATTAAAGTCCAATTCCATGAAGCAATGCTCCTTACTCACGATCTAGTCTGGTGGGTACAGACTAGCAAGTCCAACCTTAGCTAGACTTGTGTAGTTTAAAATTTGCATAATCATTATGCAGATTTCCATAAAAAACCTTTTATTCGGTTTTATGGAAACAAAAAGAAACTACACTATATCCCACGCAGTAGGTACCAGCCATAAAACAAAAAAAACAAATTTTTGTCTTTAGCAGGGAGGCTTTGCGGATGGCCCGGCAGCCTGTGAATCGACCTCATTGTTGCCATGGACCACCTTATCTGCCCCGTCTTTGGGGTCTTCCAATAGTGCCGGTGGCCTGGGCTTTGTTCGTTTCTTCTCTTCAATGCCCGCCGGAGGGGGAGTGACGTTGTGCCTGGCCTCGATCCGTAAAACCGTGGCCTCAAGTGCCCCTATCCTCACCTGAACATCATTATGCACAAATGAGTTACAGACTAATTACTCAGCAAACGGCATCGTTTAATGAGCTGGGCTTCCCAGCATTCTCCAATGACCAAATCTTGGCATGCAGCAAATCGGGGCGGAATGATGCCTCACTCTCCGACAAACGAAAAATGTCCATGAACCATCTCAATGGCATAGTGAGGAACGGTTCCCCCACTGCCCTGACCATCCCCACCAGCTTGATTCTTCTCAGTGAACTGAAAATAGATAAATTAGTAGTAGTGACAATCAGAACAATACAGTGATGTCTTACCTTTTTGCCCTTCTTGTTGGCGACTTGCTTGTCTTGTTGTGACATAATTAATAATAAAAATATTTATTGAGTAAATGTTGGGTCGGTTTTTCCCTAAAAAGACAAGAACCACAAAATAAGCGAGGGTGTACTGAATAACAGAGACAGTTACACAATACACAATATAACACCATGGCTACCCTATGGGTTCACCCTAGTGACATTTTTCTGGTCTGATTTGCATCAGTTCGGACCTCACACCACAAGTGTTGTGAGTAGCTCACCAACAGTCCAGCTGTTGATGGAAAAAAGGGAAGGGAAACGAGGGAGAAAAATAAATAAAGAAATAAAAAAATGAAGAATTAAGTAAATAATTAAGATAAATTTTATAAATAAATAATTATATAATTAAAGAAGACTTCAAAAAAAAATTTTTTGGTGGTGGTGGTGGGATTGGGGGGACTGGGTTGGGTGGAAGATTTGAGAACAGACAATAAGAACAAAAACACAAACTGTCAATTTCAAGCACGCACTACCAGAGTCAAGTAGCGGGTACTCACACCGGCTGGCAGAGACGGGCCAGTTGGTGTGTAACAATCGGTCAATTTCTCAGTGACCAACAGAGGCGGTATCAGTCACTGTAGACTGGCTTTTACACCAGTCACCAATCACAATCTATCTGGCAGAGTCGGGCCAAATAGTTTGCAATTGAATCGTCAATTCCAAGTGCCTACTACCAGAAGCGAGTAGCAGACACTCACACCAGCCAGCAGAGACGGTCCAGTTGGTGTGTAAAATCCATCAATTCCTCAGTGACTAACAGAGACAGTATCAGTCAGTGTAGACTGGCTTTTACACCAGTCACCAATCGCAATCTATCTGACATAGTCAGGCATAGTGTGGTGAAGGGCAGCAGACGAATCAGGAGTGTAACAATATTTTTGAAACATTTTTCCACAAAAATGAAAAATTCCTAAAAAACTTACTTCAGCTTGATACAGTTAACAAGTATTATTTTCAGATTATTCAGGCAGCAGCATGTGTTATCAAGGTATTGTTGAGCAGGGAGGAATGAGTGGGGGGGGGACAGCTGAAATGGGTCAGTAGTTGGACAATTTCATGAACAGTGGTGAATGGTCAAAAGAAAGTTGTTAATAGCCTAGTTTGCAATTTTAACTGTAATTAGGTAAAATCAAATGAAATAGTTGATACCCTAATCCAGTGGTAGCCTTCCAGGAAATTTCCAGGGGTTAGGCAATTGCATTTGAAATAAATGCAACGATTTTATGAATTTACGCAACTTATTGCATTACTTCATGGAAATGAAATGTGGATGGACTGCACATGTTTGGGATTACCCATTGAAAATTTGCATAGAAAGTTGTAAAGTAAGAAAATATGTGGTTGTTGTTAACAAGAAAAAAATGAATGAACAGCATTTCACAGGTACTGAAAGAAAGCCATATAGGCTAGAATATTACCACCAATAGAAGCCTGTGATAGAAACTGACTATGTATAGGGAGGCCGGAAGCATCAGGAAAACTTTGGTTTAGATTGTACCAATTCATGGGGAGTTGAATAAGGGGAAAATGGATATTTTTGATTACTATTTGAAATTCTATTGTGAAATTTGTCGTCGTTTTTTTCTCGTTTTCCACAAAAAACTTGACATGGGGTTTTCCATAATGCTGGACACAATTCAGAACATGAAATAAGTCCCAATGATGAAATCCAGTGGTCAAAAAGCCGTTCAAGATTAGGCTTAGGTCCAGGCTTGGGTTTAGACTTAGGTTCACATTTAATCTTAGGTTCAGGCTTAGGCTTAGTTAGCTTACCCTTATGTCAGGCTTAGACTTTTCATTCACACTTAGGTATAGCTCCAGGCTTAGGTTCACGCTTAGGCTTAGGTTCAGTCTCAGGCTTAAGTTCATGCTTAGGTTTAGGTTCAGACTGCTTAGGTTAAGGCTTGTGCTTACACTAACATTGTGAAGTGGGAAATCACTAAAAAAATCTTTGAACTCCACAAAAGACTTTTTATATTTATGAATTTGAAGCTTTAATTTGAATTAATTTAAACATTTATAAATTTCAAAAATTAATTCTAGTTTCCAATTAAGAAATGTCTTTCTAGCTTATGCTTGTAGCTTCTAACATATCATGAATGAACGTTTGATCATGCATGTTTCTTTACGAATTTGATAAAAACCAAGGTTTTTCCTGGTTATCTTCCGAATCTTTTTTTGTTGAGTGTGAAAAATTTTTGGCATTCATGTCAATAAAATATTTTGAGCCCAGGACAATGTTCAGAATTCTTGCTAGTTGGAGAATCTTAATTCTTGGTTGATAGCCTAATTTTTTAAATTCAGTTTGATCTACTGAAATCTATGGAATTAATTGAAATATCGCACATCTTGTCTAGGAATTAAATGTTGGTGGAATTCATTTTCTGGCATTCTAGAATTCGAAAATTCAAAAAAAAATTTGATGATATGTGCTGAAATTTTTCACATTTGAATCTAGGATGAAATTCCTGCCAGACTTTTTCATGGTTTACATCATTTGAGAAAAATCTCTTTCTGTGTATTATTATGAGTACTAAATTACCGATTTCAGATATATAACATGAGATATTTAAACAAGGTCAAAAAACAAAAAACTGACAGTTATAGAATTCATTTTTCCAAAAATTTTAACATTTTTTAGTAAAATTTAATGGTTCCACAAAACTTGTGTACAATTTTACAGAGTAAAACAGTTAGATCATTAGACCCAGTAGATTTAATATAATAACTAAAATCTAATGACTTTAAAAAAAATCTAATGACTTTCCTTGATTTATCACGAAGAAATTTTGTTCGGGACACACTTTCAACATATTTTGGACAGGTGTTTTGATGATTCCAAATGATTAAACATTGTTTTCTGGGCTTTCTGCCTCGGGACATATTTCTAGAAGAAAACATCTGGAAAGCTGTGTTGCAAAACAGTTAAAAACGAACGTTGAAAACAGCTCGAGGGTCGGGTACCTTTGAAAAACCTGTCGCAAATATGTGCCCCAAACAAACATTTCTTGAGAAAAATTGAGTAAAATCATTAGATGGTTAGATCCCATGCTAAGGGACCTTTAAAATCTAATGATTTTACTTGTTATAGAAAAATTAAGCATTGGACTTGTTAAAAATGAGCAGAACAAACGAACCACTCAACAACACATAAAACTATTAAAATCTGTGTTTGTAGACTCCATGGTTAACAACTGACATACTTGACCATATCAAATTGCCAGATGTACCAGACAGTATGATGTCAAGTAAAACCATTAGATTATAGGACTCTCAGGCGTTTTAAAATTTTTCAAAGAATGCAGGACAAACTGGTCATATGACAGACAATTGTTAACAGCTGATGCACTAGTCAGACAGTATTGATTTTATTTTAAAATTAATTGTTAAATCCTACCCTCAGAATTTTAATTTTTATTGTGACTCTTGAATTCTAATGATCTTATAGTTTTGATCGGTTTTTCACAGATAATTTTGTTTGGGATGCAATTTTTACATACTTGGGGCCATGAAGAAAGTATGGTGGAAGCTTCAACGTGTAAAATTCAACTTCAACATAGAAGTACACTCAAAACTTTTCACAAAAAATTTTGTTTTAGGACACATTTCTCAAGTCGGTGGTGTCAATCAAATTTCATAATCATTGTTCCAGATGTGCATTTACAGATTATCTACTCTTCAGTACACATACCCATAAACAACAATCATGGGTATCACTCCTCCACATAACATAAATTTTCCAAATGCTTACACAAACCCTCTTTACATAAATAACATAAACATGTTGCATGCATCCATAGGAAAAATACATGTTTATCACTCCAGTATTTTAAACAATTCAAAATTCAATTGGAGTGGCACTTTAACTTCCTAGAAGCCATATTCCCTCTTTCACAAGAGTTACATTTAAGGGGAAGACATAGGTCTAGTGCTTGCACCAATAGGGAGAAAGATTTGAAGGCATAGCATCTATGGCCAACATAGACCCGAATTGAGTATAAATACTGACATTTTAGAATTTTTCATATCAATCAAATTTTCTTCCTCATCTCCAGCTGTGCTTAAGGCTTCAAACATCTGGCAAGCCCTTAGATAGCAATTTTTGTCAAAGATATATTCTTTTTGTTTTGATGGTATGTAACATACCGTATATATATCGTAGTAAAAATATATAGCCACAGTAAATGTGGCGTATCTCATTCAATTCTCGATAAAAATAGTATTTTTTTTCATTTGATTTGCAAGGTTTTGCACTTCGAGAAAAGCTGCAGATTGTGTTTAGTTTACTGTTGTCAGCACTGAAAAATCAAAATTTTCGTCCAATGCTTAATATTTCTCAGGTTTTTTTCGTTCTTTTTTATTTTTGATGCTCAAGGAAGATTTTGCCAAGAAATTCGGCTAATGCAGTCAAAAAGTGCATGGAGAAACAATATTTTTTGCATTTTTGATATTATGAAATGCTGGAGAAGTAATCCTTTTGAGGACTGTCTCCTATCAATTATCCCTTAGAATTTCATGAAAAAATCGAAAAATTCCTGATTGTCATCAAATACTTGGGCCTGATGTCAGAGATGGCTTAATCACAAAATGAAAAACTCTAGTGTTAACAACTATTGGAGACTTACTAATAAGTGGAGTAAACATGCTTACAGTCGCATCTTGGCTGAAAAACAGGGACAAATCATTAAAATAATCATAATGTCTGATGAAGTAGACAAAATTTTTTTGCATTTCAAATTTTTTTCTCATTACAAACCCCAGATTGGCGGAAAATGCAGTGGTTCCAATAAGCTTGAAGAAGCTTACTTAAAGCATGCATCATTATTTATTTAGGTGGACAAGTTTTGGCTTTTCCCACCAAAGGGTGAAAAATTCCATGCAAAAACCTTTATTGTGCAGAGATACCATGCTCTCCATTGATAAATTTGAGCCACAATTTCAAACAAAGAACGAGTTTTGAGGTTGATCTCCAAGTCTTATAATTTTACAAATTATTACTTTTTTAGGGCTGAGAGAAGTGCTCAATGGAGTCTGTGAAGTTTATCTACAGCTGGCAATGACTCTGGCCCTGATTGCCAGAATAGATCAAGTATATCTAAAAATATAATTTTCTTCTCTTTGCTGGAGTTATCTCTCATTTTATATATTGTTGTTCTCTTCTTTGACCAAATTTTTCATGCTTTTATTTTCGTCTCTTATTTTTCATCTTTTTATTTGTTTTGATGAACAGCAGGCAGTAACCGTAATATGCTGGATATTAGTGATATCCCCCAATTTATTTTGCGAGAGACCCAGAATGAATTTTTATCTCCAGTCAAGAAATGTGGGTAACAATAAACTGTTTTCCATAATCTCATTAAAGGCACAATTTTTATGTAGGCACCAGTATCACTCATTCTATGCCTCCCCAGACCAACTCCAATTCGAAAGATATGTGAATCACATTGAAAGCAGATGAAAGAATCAAAATTTATTGTTACAATTGACAATAGTATCCAAAGAATAGGCATACATGAAACCTGAGTTGTGCCAAAATTACTTAATTATGAATATTTGAGCACTACATTTGGAAAAGTATCCAAGTTACATCTCAATCTATCAGATTCATTCGATTCCAAACTTTCCTTAGGTAAGCATTACTTAGATAATGAAACAGTTCAACCCTATGGAATACAAGAAGAGCCACTGGTGAAAAATTGTCTCTAACCAGAAAAATTTTTGTGCATCGTGCCTAGAGCCTCCAAGCGTGATGCACAAAATTTTTCCATGATGCATCAAAAAAAATTCGAGCAAAAATTTCCCTACCTGCTCAGAAACCTGAAAAAGAAACGATAATTTGGATCCTTTTTCAAAATTAGTGCACTTTGATTGAGGAAGAAGCATTTTTGACGTTTTCCTGAAAAGTATTTTTTTTGGAAAACCATCAGATTTTCCATGAAAATAATCACATCTGCCACCCTCCACAAAAACCAAGGGCACCCTTCACCAGCAAGCTGTGACCCCAGAAATTCACTTTGAAGGGTTTGCCAGCTAACACAGGAGGTGGAGCAATAGCTTTGTTTCACTAGTTTCAGTGATTTTTGTCCTTTGATGTCCCATCTTGATTTTTTAAAATCCTAAATATGCTATTATTGATCTTATTTCATTCTTTATATCCTCTTGACCTCTGCATCTGGAATAACTATATTCACAATGAAATTTTCATTTCAGAATTGCCAACATTCTGTGGATTTATAGGGCTTTCATGGGCTGATGACAGGAAAATCAAATGTTTCATGCCAAAAATTGATTACAATTTCCTTGCTCCCATCAACAAAGACAATTGAAGAGACATCCGAACAAAAGATAAAGTCAGAATTGAAATTTGCATTCATTTCTCTTTGTGAAAAACATGAAAATGTCGAGGGAGTCCATTGATTGTATCTGAGTGAAGAGATTTGATTGAGGAATCATGGGCAGAGATTGTTAGCAGAAGCAAAGTCATCCATGATTTTTTTGCAAAAACAAAAGTAAAAGAACCCTTGGGACCACTTGATGCCTTTTATGAAGTGTGTACCAATGTGATAAAACTTTTTCACAAGTGTTGTGAGGGGGAATGCATTGACTATGTTCATGTGTGCACTTTATATCCTAAAGCTTGCAACATGGGCATGTTTTACATTAAACCCCTGACATTATCACTGATAACTTTAAGATCCTGGATTGTTGACTGTACATCAGACAAATAAAGTCTACTATACTGCCTCCCACACATCTTTATCGGCCAGTGCTCTCTTATTGATGCAATGGCAAATTAATGTTTCCACTATGCAGAATCTGTGTTCTAGAAAAATTGGAGGATTGCACCCACACCATTGTCGGTGCTTCCATCAATGGTGCATGAGCTACAATGGAAATATACAAAGCAATTGAAATAGGGTACAAGGTGAGAATTTTAAGTAAAGGTTAAACATCATTTACATCTCAACATATCCTCGGTGCTCCAAATTGATAACTTTTGGCACTACTCTGAAACAGTGCAGTATGACCCTGCTGCCAAAACTGGTGGCTTTTTTGCCAATTATATCAACACCTTCCTCCATCTAAATCAGCAAGTGGATGGGTGGCTGAAACTGGATGTGACAAAAGAAGAGGAGGGCACATACAGTATAGAATGTAATACCTACAAAACTAGTAATGGGCTATAAAGAGGAACTAGCAATTGGAAGAAATCCTGGTCATCATTTCGTATGCTATACATTGTGCGTTGTAGGGTGTGCCACATGGACAGCTATCAAGGGCCGGCTTTTGATAGTTATTGATAGGCGCAGCTGGCCAATTGACTAGGTCCACAAGGGAAGAAAAGATTCGTGGGAGGATAATGTAGGGTGGACCAGTGTGGATAAAATGTAGAACATGCATGTTTATTTTATAATCATAATAAAAACACAGTCTAATTGATATTAATCAAGATGGCCATGCAAATGTCTCTGGGTCAACGTCCCCATGGCTGGGCATTGATGGCAGAAGGGGACACAAAAATTTTATTTTTATTGTTTATGCCTAATTTATTGTAAATCTTTTTTTGATCATGAATTGAATAAATAAAACTTTGCAAATTTTTTGTCATGACAGTACTGTATTGTTTGTTGTTTGTTTTATGTGAAATTACTATATGATAACATATTTAAGTGTGATCACAATTCAACCTCATAATTTTTTTATTAATAAAAAATTGCATCGTATTTTGTATAGAAGAGTAGTCGAGCCCATAAATAATCGCTGCTAGTAGTTATACTAGTTTGGAAAAAACTCATTGAAAGAAAGAAAATGGTGTCAATTTTGGCTCAATAATCATTCTTAATGAAGTCATCATGGTTAAATTATATGTATTGTCAAGCATGTAACCAATTTGAAGTGTCTGTAATTTTTTACATTCCAATAGCTGCAACACACATGTTAGTAATTTTTTTCCTTTTTCTGTACTTTATCCCATTTTCACTGTTTTTTCAGATTGTGTCATTTTAGAAATACCACTTCAGTTGACGGTAAACATGTATAGTTAAAGGACAAATAATAAAAAGTGAATACTTGTTTTTCTTATTCATTTTGTCAATATGGACACTCATTCTTGTGGACGTTCCGTGAAGTTTCCAATTTTCCCTGTCTTTTTTTCTTTATCCTTTGGAAATGCCTACAAAACCCTGTGGGATATCCTCATGATGGAATATTAACCCAAACATTCACAAAATTTTACTCCTTTGGATGAATTATTTCCCCACTAGTATAGCTACTAGCAGCAATGTTTGACGCCCATGACTGTTCTTCTACAGAAGCTAAGATTAGTAGAACTAAAACAGTAGAATTTATTTTCAAACAAACAATGAGCATAGAGAGCAAAAAAGAGCATAAAGGGCAAACATATTCATGTCATTTTTGCTCCTGGCAAGTAAATATTTACAATAAAGCTAATTTGTCTGTGTCCAATGTTTGGTGGACAATAATATCTTTATTTTGCACCACCACTTTTTCCTTTACTCAAGAATGCATAGACACAATAACTATAGTCTGTGCTTATCAAAAATGGAGAATCATAGTACTCATGATTTAGAATTTGACTTTCCTGAGTTGATGATGTTCATGCTTTAACAATGCGCAAATGTTTTCAACCTTCTGCAGAATGAAAAAAATTATGTTCACAAAGTTCAAAAATTTTTGAAGACTGCAGGAAAATTTTGTTAAAAAATGTTTATTTTTGTCCAATGCAATTTCAAAAATTAAAATTTTTAATGAACAAGATGAAACATTAAGTGGTAACAACTATAGTTTACTTTTGCTGAAATGCTTCTAAATAATGGCTGTGGAAAGCAAATAGTATTTCAGTTTTTGTGATTTTCTGACAAACAAAATATCAAGCAGGACCCGAAATGTGTGAGCATATTGAACTAACCTTCAACAATTTTTCGAGTGAAAAATGTAACAGTAAGAGCTCTATGTCTAATGATGATACTGATTTGTGTCACTCTTCTACTTGGACGCATTTTGTAACAAACAGACTATATGCAGCAACCAAAATGCACCTTCTCAATTTTAAAATCTCAAATACAAACTGTTCAAGCCATAAAAATATTGGCCAAGAAAACCAAAGGAGGAAGCAATCCTGGAGCCTTGAAGCAGGCTGATGCAGTAAAATTTGAGCAGTCTCTGGAGAGAAAACACCTGGAGAGAAAACACGATTAAGTGTCATTCATGCTTACAAGCCTTTCATGGTGGAAAAGAAAGGACACACTCGAGTATACACTGTTCTCTAACTTATGAGCTGTTCACAATATTGGGATCATTTGCAGTTATGAACTATTCAGTCATTTGAACCCAAGCCTTTTTATGATAAACAAATTTTCTTTGGAAAAATGAATTACTGATATACTTATATACTGCAACATGAGGCTTTTCCTTGTTACACTTTTCATGCCTTGAGAGGTATCTTGAGTTTTAGAAAAAAATTGAAATTCAATTCAAAATTGGAGAACAAAAGAATTTGATGATATAGCCCATCAATTGCATCAACAAAGACATTTTGTGCACTGTAGAACACTTCTCTCCGCCAAAAAACTTTCAATTGATACTAAATATGAATAATCAGCCATTTCTGAAAATTTTTTGGTTACTTTCATCCGCTTCTCTTTTCCCCTATTTTTCTTGCAAAAAAAAGCGATTTTGGTTCTCTGCATTTTCAAATTAATTTATGAAGTTGCAATATCATATTCAAAGCTATTCTATCTGAAACCAAACTTCGAACTAACCACAGCTGTGCAAAGTTCAGTTTTAGGTATAACTCCTTACTTTCTCTTCAGCTAACCATTGGTGACAAACTTTTAATGTATTTGAGATGATATTGTCACAACATATTCCAATTTGTCATTGAAACAGGATCCTACATCCATTTGTTCAAATCAAATATACCATCAAATGTTTATCATAATGCACAGGAAGCGAGGAAGGTTGTTTCTGGCATAAGCCAATGTACTCATAAATCATGAGGGATTGATGTTGTCATGGACAAGGATGAATGGACTTCAATTTCCTCTTGTTCTTTTATTTTCCATCTTGATTCAGCTCACAGTTATTGGAGTCCACAGGTCAGCACATGAAATAATATAAAACTGACAAAGCCAAACAAATATGGGAAACTTCAATTAGTTGATGACACAACTTGATCAAGCTAGGAGAGTGAAGGTGGAATTTGGCATAAGTATAATGTGCTATAATACTATTGACTTATTATATACATTGATTTAACTAACATAAGATTACACAATTTTGAACAATGAATCTGGTAGCTCAACTAATTTATGCAACCCCTTTAGGATTCCCAGGACACCACAAACATAATAATTTAGGTTGACAACTTTTGAATCCACATTTGAAGAATTTGGCCTCCTTGAAATTTTCTATAGCCTCGTTGAAATTTTCTCTGCTGTCATAAACATACAGTCTGAATTTGAAAATTGTCTTTTAGATCTAGAATCACATCATCAGATACTAGAGCTTGAGACTGTTCCACTGTCTGAGTGGAACAAGCTAGCATGCATCCCTCACAATTCGAAATTGAGTCATAAGAACTTGGGCATGAGTTTAATGTCTTGATGAAATCAGCTTTCTGTTCAAATATAAAGCTCGTTTATGGGTCTCATAAACATGTTCTAGCTCCACTTTTCGAGTGGAACCATTTCCCACCTCACTAGAACTTAGATCATTGATCAGTTCCATACTGCCATGCAATCTGCTTTTCTAGCTCCCGAGCTACTCCATCATAGATGAAATCCATATCATCCAACAATGTTTTATTGTCATTGATAACATTCAAGCTTTGTTGACACTCAACTTTGACCAATGCATGGACTGGTAATTTTTTGAATGTATAGAGTTGAAATTTGTTCAGTTCCCTGCATCGCTCGGTCCACATTAGGCCTTGGAAAGAATTTAAAAACTGTGGCTTGTCCAGCCCTCATATGTAATGGCCATACTGATCATTCAATGATAACTTTTTTGCAAAGCTCAGAGGCAAAACTCAGTAATGCCTCTGGCCGGGGACGATTCTCATCCTTAAACAAAAGGTACATGCCAACATCAAGAACCTGTAAGACATTGATAGCCATTTCAACCTGATTCGTGAATCTACATAACTTTTGCTCCAAAGACCTATAGAATGCTGAATCCCACACCTGTTTTTCATGCTGTCATGCTGTTTCAAAATATAAGGAAAACAGATTATTCAAAGATTGACATGGCAAGTGCATGGAGACATCACAATGTCCATGCACTTGAGGAAAACCACCATCTTCTTTAGGTTTTCCTAAATGAAAGTAACCAACATGGAATACTGAGTTCAATTTTTTACTGCTTTGCCTGGCAGCCAAACATTGTGGTGGCCATTGCATTGCTCCTAGTCAATACACAAATTGAGCTATGAATAATATAGCCAAAATTTTGTAGAGACATCATCTGCCATAACCTTCCTTGAAAAAATGTGTGATATAGCACAATAACTATAAATGATTCCAATAGAGTGTTACCTAAAATTGCTCTGAGGAATATAGAGGGGAAAATATTCATTTGCCAAATCAGGGTAACTTACCTCTCCATACTGAAACAGAATTATGGACACAATAGGAATACTGGGACGGTTTTCGGTCTAATTCCAACATCCTCCATTGAAATTTGGACATATTTTTGACTATGATCAAGTTGTCAACATCTACTCTTGGAATGCCAGCGGTACAATTGATTCAAAGTTTCTAAATCTATCACAAATCATTTCCAGTCAAAAATGGGGTTTTTGAATTGTACACTTGTAAATCTTACAAAGAAGAAAGTTGTGATGAAGAGTAGACAGATGAAAGCAGACTGGGAACGAATTATGGTATCCTAAATTTGCAGGAGATGGATGAAAATTTTGATTTCGAATAAGTTGGAGACTTCAAAGGTACCAGTCTGGGGTAATAAAGCATCCTTCTCTTTCAATCCTGCACAAGGTCATCTGCTCTGATGGTAGTTTTCAAATTACTGCTAATTCTTGTGCTCAGTCATGTGTTGCAGTTGAGCATGGTAAAAGGTGCTAAATGTAGACCAGGATCATTCTATCAATGTCAAAAAGTTTCACTGCTGTTAAATTCTCTTGAAGATTTCAATATTGGCAATGTGCATCCACTTGATCCAACTCGATTCCACAGCTAAAATACTGTCTGTTGTGTGGAATGATGACTACTGGATCTCCCACATGTCAACCATTAGGACTAATAACCTGTCTTTAGTAATTGTAATCTTCATGAGGGATTTCATCAGGCGGATGATTGTTTTGGTTTTCAACTTCAGTAGGTCTACACTCTTTCAGATGTTCTCCCTTTCAATCCTTCAGAACCTTTTCTTTGTTTTTTTTTGTTGAAACATAATTGCAACTGGTTCACATATACTGTTGTATCTAAAGCTGCAAAAATGAATGAAGGGACAAGATAGTTTGTTGGGGATAGTGGAACCACTATTATGTAGGGTCTAACCCAGTGTGGGGATATTTCACCATCAACAGCTTTTGCTCGTCTCTGCCACATCATTTGAGAAAGATTTTACTCAATTGTTTTTGTTCTTTTATCCTAGTAATGTTTCTGATCAGCTTGTGTATTAGTTATTGTTTGATTAGCCAAATACTGTGCTAAAATTAACTGCTTTTTCATGATATTTACATCCCATGGAATGTAAGCAATTGGATCTATCATATTTCTAAGTTTCTGGTGGATGGGAAAGATGGCATTTAGTCTGTAGGTATGCTCAAATGAAGTATTGTCAGTCAATGTATGCACTAAAGTGTTGTAGGCAAACACTACATATGATAGCAGCAGCAGTTACACACTGCCACATTTATAGTGCTTAATCCAAATGCTCAAGTTAAAATGTTAAGTTTTAGAGGAAATGGAATCAATGAGGCTATGGATCATGGTAGCCTTTGTTTTGTTTGATTTTCCATAAAGTTTGGGTCACACTTTTTCCACTTGATCCAAACTTCAAATATCTTATACACATCTAAGGTGATGTTTCTTACTTTCCAGATCTTCAACTAACTGTTTAGCATGTTCTTCAGAGCTTGCAGGAGAGTTTTGATTATTGGGTTTTAAATGGAAAAAGCCACAATTAATACTAGATCTGCTGCTTGCAGGCAACCTTGATTTTATTGGCTGAGTTTCCTGAGTAGTTTCTACAAGATTAAAACAATGATGTGGCAACATTGCTTGGAATGCATTCAAGCTAATTTCTGATACTCAGCATTCAGAGCCTTGTAGTGTCATGGAGTCCAGCACCAGAGATGAGGAAGAATTATGAAATTATCATGTGAGCCATTACAGTCTTTTCCTATCATATTTTGGCCTTAACAAAAGTCAGCAGTGCTTTTGCCCAGTCAGTCCTATCTCATTCTATTCCTGGAAAAGCATGAGGATGTGATGGACAGGCAGGGCACCAAAGAATGCATGAAATACAAGATGCATAAAAATAACCCCAGTGCATAAATGATACATCTTACAGATGGCTGTAGACTCCTGTATCATCTATATCATCTGGGGAAACAGTGAGGAGACAGTTGTTACCAGTTCTTAGTTTCGACCAGTCATTGTTAGCCAGTCGCTTCTTTCTTTTCCCATATTCCATTTGTCACTTGTTCTCATCTTTCCCTCATATTTTCTTATTTTTTTGTTACTGATTTGCCCTCATGTCCAGAATGGTTCATAGAATATTGTTGTCAATATTATTTGTTCCTCAACTGGTGAAGGTATGATTTGTATCGTCTATAGGAATTAGCTGTTAATATTATTCTTCAACCAATAAAAGTATTTTGTAAGCTCTAACAGATTATTTTACATCATGGTCTGAGGTTATATCCTACACTTAGCCCCCTCATAGCAAGTGAGAATGCTGAATGGCTGTCACAGATTTTTGCATATTCAGAAATTTAGTTGTCAGCTCCTTCCGTGTTTATCACCAACTCTTATCAGCATGCTGTATACAAAGTCTGTAGTACAGCTTACCTATCAAAGAAATTTAAGGCCCATTATTCCTGAGATACTGTCAATTTTTTTCCTTCAACATTTGGCTGAAGCTGATAGTGAAAGCTCATCTCACCATGGAGAACATTCATTTCATTCCAGTCAACATTAATTCAACAGAAGCTAGTACTAAAAGCTAATCTTAGTGCCATCAGTAGCAGTCATCAGTGACTTTAATCTTAATTTCATTTTTTATTGTCCAAGCTGATATTCACTTGATCTGTCTCAACAGTCGGCATTTCTACTAGACGATGCTAGCTTTCCAGTTTATACATCAGCTGGCTAATCAACCAAAAAATATCAACTGGTCAGATTATTGCCTATGAGCCATTTCAGTTACATCAACATTTTTCTTTCTGGAAGAGTGCAGCACACACTTTCAGAGAAACAAAGCAGAAATTTCATATTCTACATCGCAGAGTAGCTTACGAATATTGAACTCAGGTGCAATTCACCATAATAATATTAGTGTGGGTTATACTGAAAGCAATACTAACTATGTGTCTCTATCCCCTAATGCAGATCAAGCTCCATTAAGGCAAGTAGTATGGAAAATCATACAGGAAGTTATCAATCAGTCTAGGAACTGAGGGGTCAAGAGCACCCGAATCTCTTTGATTTTGGTCATTTTACCTATGTGAATGATCAGTGTAAGAGAAACATTCTTCAAATGAATACATTACTCAATTTTTGACCACAAACAACATTTGCTGATCAGTTTGATCAACCTATTTTACATTTCCATGAAACATTAGACTGATTCTGAATTCTCCAAGGTCTCACAGAGCTGATCAGGAATATAAATTTGCTTTCCTAGAATCTAGTCTGGCAGGTGCAGCACTAGCTTCCTTCAAGGAGTATAAATGATCAGCTGTTATGCTTGATTATCACCCAACTGTCACGCATCTGAAAGGAGCTTATCTTGATATTTGGAACTGTGATATTTAACAACAATGGTATATGACAAGATCCCAGAAACCAGTTGAAACTGTTATTAAGTAACTAGAAGAATTCAAATGATTGAGTATGGTTACTTACTACCTTAATGACTCGGCAGTGGAGCAGGGTGAGGCTATGGCTGTGGTGAGCAGCATGGTAGCCATCAACCTGCTGAGACAGCTACTATTGACCTGAAAAACACTAAGCAAGGTGTTTGGCTGGTAATGATGATGAACACCGTGATAAGTGCAAACTCTGAGAGGTTGGTTAAGCACAACATGCTTTATCAAAATGTCATCGACGTTGATGGGTAAGGATGGGTTGTTTTTCATGTTCAAACAGGCCAAGACTTCCAATTTGTATATCCGCAATATGGGGAAGCTGAGTAGTTTATTCAGGCGCATCATCAAACCACTTTTCATGGCTGAGGTGAGGACTACTTGAAGGCATTTGGGATCATCATACTTTTTTGGGCAGGAGCAATGGGTCCTCATCATCGGTAACTTCAGGGGATTCGTTCCATTTGTCGCATTGTTTCTTCTACCTTTTAGTCATTTTTGGTGCAGTCAACAATGTGGGGTGAAATTTTCAGGTCAATGTTTTGATATTTTGACAACCATCAAGTTGTATGCCTAAACAGAAAGACCAACCATGGTCAGATTGATGCATATGTCTACAGTAAGAAATAGTAGGCCCATGAAACCTCATCTCTCATAATTTCTGGTAAGGGAGTGTTGGATAGATGAAGGCATTCAAATCCTTGGGAAACACATCAGCTAATGGAATATTGTGGAATGGGGCAAATAGCATTTCCATCAGCCTGTTGATTTCAGTGGCTTCTATCCAATCATTTGGATACAAAGATGTGACATTGTAAATCTCAAAGATAAAGATGTAGCAGCCTAAATTCAAAAACATCAATATCAGGTAGAATGCATCGAGCACAGCATGAGCGAGAATATTGCACTGCAAAAACGAATTTTTCGAATTGTTGATTAAGCATAGCACAATGAAAAAGTTTTTTTTGAGTCATTGAAAAAGCATAGCCCAAAGCATAGAATTTG
This sequence comes from Romanomermis culicivorax, assembly GCA_963922205.1. Lineage (NCBI taxonomy): Eukaryota > Metazoa > Nematoda > Enoplea > Mermithida > Mermithidae > Romanomermis > Romanomermis culicivorax. Next base: position 131,203 of record CAWUHX010000445.1, read on the forward strand.
AGTGTGAGGCAGGAAACATTGACCTCCCACATAGCAGATATGGTAGCTCTTAGCATATGCTTTTCTGGCCTAAAACTGATGCTCAGAGCCAGCTCATAGAGCAATGGGTAGAGAGTGATATTGCGAATAACTCAGTAGGCATCAAAGTGGATAGCCTTGACTACCCTGTCTTTATTTTTCTCTTGTCAATCAGTTCAAAATTGGATTCCAAATAGGGCATATATTCTGCCTCAATTATAGACTCCAAAAAATTCATGATGTTGTGTTCACCATTGATAAGGGAGAAAAATGCAGTCCAACCTTCTGGCATCACATAGAACGTTTCAAAAAGGAACATATTTCCACTTGGACATGTCACTGGTAGCTGGAAGCATCGGAATCTGTTAACATCGGAAATGTGAATATGAAATTTTTCGTATCACTGGTAAGGATTGATTTGGTGTCAAAACCAACCAATGTGTATCCCCGGAAGTTTGGCCTGGTCTGGGCAGTGAGTGCCACCCCAAACAACTGGGTGATAGAATGATATGTGGTGGCAATACCATAGCCAGCCCTGTGAATAGTGATAGGTACCAGCATCCAAGGTTTGCAATATGGACCAATTGTTTGACAATGTGTTCTAAACAAAGAGCAGGCATGTTAAGGCACATAGGAAGCAAAGTTTATGGGCAGTGGCAATTGTTGTCCCAGTTCAAAGGTTGACCTTAATGTTAGGCAGAGAGGAAGCTGTTTTGCACAAAAATTTGGTATGAGACAGTCCCCCCAGTGGAAGCAATGTCACTGAGGCTGGCAGGTCTTTTTGGGTGGCCATGTCACTGAGGCTGGTGGGTCTCAATCAGATCATTTGACAGAGGTGACAACAATCATGGTACAACCAGTCAAAGCAGTAGTCAGCTATGGCAAGGAGTTGAACCATAGCTTGTCAACTGAAGAATCATGACCACTGACCATGGGTGTATGGTGATATGGCAGAGGCGAAAATATGCCATGGAGTTTCAAGTACTGGTCAGAGGGCATGCACAGAGAAAGAACAGCTGAAAGAAGTGAACCCAAAGAATAGAAATACCACCACAACAAAAGCTGAGGTCATTTTGGTGCAGCAGTTGTTCTCCCCAATGAACCTAGCATTTGTCCACATTGAGTGACTCTCAGTATGGTATGGCTGTAACGGCAGCGAATGATGTTGATGGAGTTGCCATAGTTCCAAAAAAACATACAGAACAGCAGCGAGATTCAACTGACTGGAGTGAAAGAGAAAATGAATAATATAAAATAAGTCTCTGAAAGGTGAAAAGAATGTAAAATGAGAAATGTGCAAAACTAGTTTTAATTATGATGAGTGGGGGGCCATGGCCTGGTCAAATGCCTCCCGAGTGAACTGTTCACTGTCAGTGTGCTCCAGCATGTTGACTGATCTGTGAGAAAGCTCAGTGATTTGGGCGTTCAGCTAGAGAGGGATTAGTGGGCATGAGAGAAGTGTGACTAAATGTGAATTTATCTGCAATGATGTTATTGAAAGAAAATTGAGACTAACCTTCAAATTGCGAGTGAGAGGAAGTGGATAAGGTTGTTTCAGTGGTGAAGTGCTGTGATAGCCTTTAGAATTGTGTCAGGTTCCATCAGTTCTGGGAGCAGAGCTGCTGAGAAAAAGAGAGTGATCAATAAACAAATTTGTTACTTACAGAAGAGAAGGCAGCTGTGGCTGAAATATTTGCTGGCACGTGGAGAGAGTGTGGCTAAATTCACAGATGTTTTTGTCAGTGACAGTAAGAAGTGATGATACAGGGAAGGCATATACAAGTAGTTGAAAAGGGGTGCAATCGTTGAATCAAGGTTCACTGATCAATGGGTGGTCAAGAGAAGGAAAAAATAAAAATTGACAAAAATGGCAGAAATAAAAAAGAAAACTATGTGACAAACCTGATGTTCATATGGTGCAAACAACCTTGAAGCTACAATCACGGGGAGTGATTGGCAGTTTTCCAGATCAATGTGAGTGGAATCTCAGAGTTTCACACCCATGATGGAGCAGGTATGAATCCTTGCCAGTCAGAGACCCACCATAGGTATCATTTTGACCTAAGTGAGGTGTAGTGCACTGCACCTAGAGGGACTCTGCTGGGAGCAAAAAGAGGTAGTCATGGCATGCTTCATGTGTGAAAAGAAAGAAAAATAATGAAAACAGAAGGTAGTTGTGACCCTCTTAAGACCTGGCAATCTGGTGCATTCCAGGCCCAGTAGGGTCCATGCTGTCGTTTCAGGGGGACCACTGTGGCAGGGATGCTGGAAAAGATCCTGAATTAAAGCCAGAGGCAAGTGAGATGAAAGACATTGAGAAAGGAAAAAAAGGAACAGAAGAGAAGATCAGAGAAAAAGAAAGTAGGAGGGTAGAAAAAGTAAAATTGAAAAAGGCACAGAGAATAAAATAGAATATAGAAAAGAAAGAAAATAAAAATTTGGAAGCAAAGAAAGAACAGCTAAAAGACTATACACAAAGGAACTTGGATGAGTAAATCAGCATAGTTGTTCAAGGGATCATCTTGTGCATGGGCAAGAGTGCATAGTTAAGAGAGAAAAAAAATAAACCTGAAAGCAGAAGGATACTTAAACAAGGATACAGTATAGGGTAAGAAAATATGTGCTTCAGCTGAAAGATAAATTTTGGCCTGAGCAAGAAAATAACATAATCCCAATGGGAGCAGCAATAACTCAGTTAGATTATGAAGAGAGAAAAGAAACTGATTAGGAGAGAGGAAACTTATTGATTAATTGCATGATGGAGGGTTACCCCAAAATCCGATCAATCTGATGAAAAAAATGATATCAATAAGAATGTGAGAGGAACTCATTATGTGGCTAAGAGAAGGTGCAAAAATTTGGCAAACTTATGAGGCAAATTACAGTCAGAAGAATAAATAGTGTTTGAAAATTTTGTGGCCAAGGAAACGTTCAAAAATAATGGGCAAACAGAAAAGATACAGGAAACAAAGGAAAATTGTCAATTTCTAAAGTTCAGAGGAAGACCTAAAAATTGAATGAACTGGAAAGGTTCAAAGAATGGGCAAAGGGGAAAGAGAAACTAGAGCAAGAACAGTTAAAGCAGTTTGTCAATTTTGTATTCAGGAAAAGAGTCAAAAATTGTTCAAATGGAAAAGGAAAACTACAGCAGGCCCAGTGAAAAAAGTTTGCTAATTTTGTGGCCAAGGAAAGGAACAAAAATTGGCCAAATGGCAAAATCATCAGGAAAAAAATTACGAAATTGTTGACCTTGAAAAAGTGCAAAAATTTCGTGATTGAAAAATAAAAATCGTTACTTTGTTGATCATAAAAAGATGCAGGCAGAGTTGAAAAAAGAACAGACCAGAAGAAATTAATAGTTTTCCTCAGCTTAACAATGTCACACATTTGAGAGAGTTGAGTTGTTGGTGATAAGATGGGGATTGTGAGTTAAGTTGCTGATGATAAACTATCCAGCTGCTCACCTTTTTTACAGGTAGTCTGCATGTACCACTTATATCTTCCACAATACCTTTTCATCATCTTCTTCCAATAACTTGTCTACAGTTACTACTCATTTTAAATTCTTTTTTGTCTAAATATCAAAATTTTATTGCAACATGTGTAGGTGAATGTAATCATGCTTAAAACTCACAAAAACTGTATTCTCAAGTTCCTTCAATTGATGACTATGCTTTGTAACCACTTCTTGTAAACTATCAATCTTTTGTCGATGTTATCAATTTTATGTGTCATTTTTGTAGGTGACAATCCAAATTCATTTAGTTTAGCCATTTAGTCTTGCAATTGATCGTCAAACTTTGGATCTATTTGAGAATTCAGGGGCTTTCAAAGTCAGAACCTTCAGTTCTTGAGCTATGTCTTTCCGTTGTTGAAAACGATTTTCCTGCTTGTAAATTCAAAAGACTGAAATGAATGATAACAATAACATTTAAAAAATATCTCAATGAAGTCTACTTCATCTAAACTTTGATTTGTGCTGCCAGAAAGCATAGAGCCATCTGTACCTGACTTTAATAGTTGATTTGCTAGAATTTTACACACTGATCCAGCATTGTTGGAAATGGCTGCTGAAATGTGGAAAAATTAAAATTCTCCACTAAACATGAAAAAATTAATACCATACACTTTAAGACGAGCATCAATGGGTTCCTATATTTGCTGCTGTCATTCATCCAATAAAGTTTAACATCCTCATTTTTTACAACTTGCAATGATCCCAAAAAAGCAAAGTAGCTGGATTTTTATCTGGAAATACTTTCTTATGGTTTGAAAAGCATAAAGCACAGTTTTATATCCCAGCAATATAATAAACCTTTTCAGCCGGCAATCTGAAACATACCAGACTTTTCAGTGCCAAACTTGGGAAAGAATGCTTCCATATCCTTACCTGACCAAACTCTTCATCAATCCCTTCAAGCTCACCCAGCTGTCTTGCTCTTTTCTTTTCTGGAGGTAACTTCTCCATAATTTGAGCTGATAAGAATTCTGTAATGAAAATCATGAGTGGAATTTGTATGTCATTTCAGTCATAGTAATATTCTCTACTTGATGCACTTTTTTGCATGGCTCTATAAAACTATTCTACATAAGCTACAGCTCAAACTGTGCACAAAGGATGCTAATAGAATTTGGTTTGTTGAGCTTACATAATATAAATCCTAGTTAGTTACAAAACATAAGTGACAAGCATAAAAGCATACTTAGTGGCCATAGTATTAAATTTCTTTATCATCCCTTGTACTCTGCTTACACATATAAGCTGTACACATCTGTGAAGAAGAAAATAGTTTTGGTATAATTTGCATAATTTTTATAGAAAGTTTACTGTAGTTCGTTTTAATTAATCGTTTTTATATTTTTATTCTTTTTCTGCATAATTAGTAATCCTGTCACTGGTTCCTAGCACCACCCGAACCAAAAATTCCAACTTTGACCAAATTTCGTAAAAACATTAATCCTAAACCTACCAAATCTATACCAAAGCATATGTGGTTGATTCATTAGCCTTTAGCTAATGCGGTTTGGCCCTTATGCGCCTGTTATCTATTAATCTTAGCAAAGGCTACCTAGTCAAACTATCTTACGAAAATATCCGACCTAATGTCCTATTCTTCCTTAACTTTAATGGAACCTAGGTTAATTTTACCTACCTCCTCCACATAACCTAACATTACCAGTTTTCTATAAATACCAATCTTCTAATAATAAATTTTAGTGTATTTGGTTAGCCTTAATTTTTCGCAATTCGTTAGTTTAAAATTTCTAAAGTTCGCCGTTGGGTATTTGGTTATACCTTTATCGAGCAATTATGGCGCCACGTTTGTTTTACGCACGGAAAAGTAGTTTTTTGAATTGTTAGTTTATTTAATAAAAAAATCCCAAAAATATTCATTTTTCATTTTGTCATTTGCCCCTGACAAAAGTTGGCGAGGCTGGTAAAATTTATTTTTGGATAACTTTCAAAACAAAATACAAAAAAAAAAAAATAATAATATAATATTTTTTCTTTGCTAAAAATTGTTTTTACCAATTATCGTGCATGCTCATTTTTATTTTCTTTTTATTACAAATTTTCCGGTATTTTTGTGTCATTATCAGATAAGGCATAAATTATCTAGTGACCAAAGTACAGTTTTCTTAGTGCACAACTTTCAGTTCTACAGCACGGTTCTGTATCAACCAGCATAGGACTTTTACAGTTAATTTTCAACTATTTTCGATAGCTATCAGATTCTTACTATATTTCTACAGCACGATTATTCACAGATAATCAGCATAGAAATTTATCATTATTTCTACAGCACTGTTATCAGTTTAAGCTAGTGATAACAAGCATAGGAATTTATTTTCTTGATAATCCTGCAGCACAGTTATTTTCACACATTGTGGGTAACGAGCACAGTTAATTTTTGAAATACTATTTTTCTACAGCACGGCTAGCTTTTCCTTTCTAAATTTTGGTTGGCCAGCATAGAAATCTCATTTTTCACAGACAAGTGAAAATTTATTTTTTGTAGTTTCTTATAAATTTTCTTATTATTTTTTTTTACAAAATTTTACAGTGGACAAAACAAGATCCAGCTCTAAACGTTTTAAAAATCAACCATTATCAAATCCAAACTTATCTTTAAGTGATCAGTATAGTACAATTATTGAAAGCGCAAAACAGTCAGTTTTGTGTGACGACAATGATCAAACTAGTGAAATGACTCATTTTGATCCAAATACACTTGAACTGACTATTAATCGTAGCCTAAAAAATATTCTCGCACCTATTGATCAGAGAATAAATGATCTTTATGCTAGATTAGACGATGCAAGCTTAGCTGACACGAACAGAAAAATTTCCTATCTTACTCAAATACTCCAAACAGTGAACCTAAGAAATAAGAAGAGCAATGCGATTCAACCCTATCTTGCCCATGAGACCACCTTCAATGTTTTCCGCATCTTTGGGTGAAAATTTGTCAGATTGGTTTGAAAAACTTGAGCAATATATGCATCTGCAAGGTATTTCTGATAACAATGATGCCTACAAAAAAGCCTATCTTGAATCCAATCTAGCAGGCCCAGCACAGGCCTCTTTTCGTGAACTAAAGCGCCCTATCAATCCTCCTAACACCTACGATCAGTTTAAGCATGAGTTATTAAACATTTATCCTGATGGCAGAGACTCAGATGTTCACCAACAAATTATTTATGATCGTAAACAACGTTTTAATGAAACTGTGTTGGAGTACCTTGATTCTCTACGTAAATTAGCATGTGCAGCCTACCCAAATCTTGATGAAAATGCCAAACAAACTATTATAAAACCGATTTTTCTGCGGGGCTTAAAAAATAATGTTCGTGAAGCTATAAAATTTCGCGAATTTTCGACCCTATCTGATGCATGTAAAGCTGCATGTTATACTGAATCCCAGCTCATGAGGGACGATATTTACAACAGTCCCTCTACCACTAATGCTACTATTTCTACTTTAGCCCTACAAGACCAACGTGTGAAGAAGTTGGAAAACGCAATTAATGAATTGCAAAGCCAACTCAAGATGAGCCAACAAAAACGTTATTGCAAAAATTGCAAGACGAACACACACACCACAGAAACGTGCCGGCGTAGCAACGGTTATCAAAACGATAATCATGGCCAAACCCGAAAGTGCATGATTTGCAACAGGGAAGGCCATTTTTCCCACCAATGTCGTTCCCCCTGTCGGAATTGCGGGCGCACAGGGCATAAAACATCATCATGTTCAATGTCGCCCAGAAAAGGTATGAATTTTCAAAATGGTGGACAGCAAAATTATCGACAAACCCAAAATAATCAATATACTGGCAGGCAAAATAGAAATCTGCATCAAAATACAATAAGTTCTCTTGATCTTGAGGATGAAAGTTTAGCTATGTTATATCCTCTATCAACTGGCATATCGAATGAATTCATCAACTGTAATTCAGATCCATTCTGCACGTGCAGATATTGCCCTCAACATGGCGTCAAAAATGGTCAAGAAAATACCAAAACTGATACACCACAAACCGCGAATCAACAACTTGCACCACCACAAAAATATCAAACAGATTCAGTTATGGAAATTGATGATCGCCCAAAAACGCCACAAATTGATGAACACCAATTAGCAATTGACAAGCTCACATTTGCATTAAACACCATTGAAATGGAGTGTGAATAGGAAAATGATCCAATTGTCAAAGAAAAGCTTGTAAAGCATGCCTCGAACATAAAAATGCAATTGGCTTATGTTATAACCAGTAAGATCAAATCCATTTTTTCCTATCTTGCATCATTTCTAAATATATTTCCTATTACAAAGGCTAAAGATCATCTACCATTGATTGCCAAGTGCCACGACCCAAAATCCATTTGCAGTGCCCAAACGACGCGTCTCAACGTTTGTAGTGATAAAATGATTTATTATTTTTACATCTTCATATTTTTAACCTTAATTTTTGCGACGCCTACATTTAGTAAAGAGTACCAAATATGCGGTGCTTCTAAATCTGGTCATGCTCTGGAAATTCCAAAAAATATAACTTGCCGACCACCAGATAAAATTTTTAAACTGTACTCTATCAATGTTTCTGTCTATGTCCCAAGAAGTGAACCAATACTGTCCAAAGCTTTTAAATGTTTTATAAGAAACCATGTAATATGCACAAATATGGGGTTTTTTGGATCAAAAGGCATCGTTGCTGATAAAATCTCTACGATAAATGTCAGCCCCCTTCAGTGTACTAAAGCAATCAAAAGTAAATCCTATTACAACAAACCGTTAGTAAAAATGCATGATGGACTTTGGTCCACTAATCAGTCTTTAGCACTGAATTTTTCTTGGTGTTGCAAAGATTTTTGCCAAAAGTCCGAAAATTTTTTCATAGAAGAAGGACATGTTGCCACCTGGGATGGAAAACTCCTGACTTCTGACCTAGGAGACCTAGGTGGATGCATGCCCAATGCAGGCCGATGTACCAATCATGAAAGTACTATCATCTGGAACCAAACTACTATTTCTCACGTTTGTCCAATGGTCTTAAAAGGTACATATATGGCTAAAATTAGCGGCATGTACATCATTATTGACGAACTTCAGGGAGCCTTTAAACTCCAATCAAGCTACAAAAATTGTCCAGAACTTTCTCATGCCTTAAGTACTCATCAAGGAGTTGTACTTATAATTAAAAACGGATATAATATGAATGAACACGATATGAAAACACAAAACAATATTTCCTTAGATCCAGTAAATGCAAAGCTTAACTATCTCGAGAACAAAATGCTAAGAAACGAAAAAGAAAATTTCCGATACGTCTGGCTAGAAATGTGCCATTATGCCCAAAAATATTTAGATATTATTTGGCAAATGCTTTTGTTTGACCCTACTCTAGGAATCCGCACTTTGCTTCAAAGGCAAGATGTGACTGCCGACTTTACTGGTCAAATTTTAACCGTATGGTCATGTAAAAAGGTAAAAGTTCATAAAACGTATGATGACCACAAAATAGGTTCTACTTGTTATAAGTATTTGCCAGTTATTGTTGAAAACTACACGATGTTTGTGACCCCTGGTGGTCTGGACTTAACAGAATATAGTCCAACAGTTGATTGTGCCCATCAACCCGTGCTTATTTTCAAGAAGAATTCCAAATGGTCTACTAAAGCAGGGCCGATTCATGTCAGCTATGTACCTATGGAACTGCTGTGGAAAGGTCATCATAAAATGTTTCAATTTGACACCCCATCGATTTTTCATGACAAATTGGCTTTAGCCCCTACAAATTTTGCATTTTTGCGCCAATATATATCCAAAACTCAAAAACTAGAAGCTATTTTGAACAATGTTGTTAATTATACCTCAGCTCTTTCCCTACAACCCGATGCTATATACAGTACATTAGCAGGTGCGGGAACAGATGTCAAGACTGCTGTACAAGGAATAGGCCAATCTTTCGAGCATGTTCTTAGAACAGAAAGTGACATATTTTCGAATATTTTTCATGACCTCATCAAAGCGCCCCTTCAGCTTATTTTAAATAGCGTGGTCATAATCCTTGTTGTTTTAGCCGTTTGCTACTTAGTATACGTTTTTCTCATTTGGTATTTAGCCAAACCAAAATCTCGCATCCGAGACAGTTGTTCGTTCCAGCAAACCCTTTCTTTTGGCCGAGCTCTACTAGAAATGTCCAAGACGAAAGCAAATGCAAAAAATAAAACAAAACAGCCTAAATTATCCCGATTCAATATTCGCTTCAACAAAACCAAAGATAATGTTGATATAGAACAGGCTGTAAATCTTTTCATAGATCAACAAAAGAGAACCCCATACGTAAATGTTACAATTAATGATCAACTTACAGTAAAAGCATTGATTGACACAGGTGCTGTCTATTCTATCATTGATGCAGATATTGCTGAAAAACTATCAAATTTAAGAATCCTAACTACAACAGCTCGTCCGATAGCAGCAAATAAAACTCCGATCAAGCTTCATGGAGCAGTTTTCTTAACCGTAACATCTTACGACATCTCTGAAACTCTCCTAGTTCAAATACTGGAAAATTGCACGGCAGATTTGATTCTGGGGACAAATTTTCTCAATCGTTTTAAAAGCATTGAATTCAATTGGGAGAATTCTTTTATCCGATTCAAAAGTTGTCATATTCCTTGTGACGGCATGCATTTTAATTCACCATCCAACAGAAGTGCAATGCTCATGGATGAAATGGTGTGTCTCGATCCCAGATCAATAAATGTAATATCAGTCACAGTACCTATGCAATACAGAAGAATTTTGCAAGATATTGTGTTTGAACCAAAAGTGATGAAAGAAAAGTATAAAAATATTTATTTCGCCTCATCAATTAGCAAAATCACTAATAATCGCATCCCAATCCAAGTGATTAATTTGAACCCATTCGTCACAAAAGTCTATTCGGGCATGAAAATCGGTGAAATTAAATGTTTCCCTAGCCAGTACTCATCCAATTCTGTAATAAACTCAGTTAGTAACCAATTTTCAGAACCTAATCATAAATTATCATGCATTACTCTTGAATGGATCAGCAGAAATTGCAATATTCCAACTAACTTGAAAAAAGAAGATAAAACAAAGCTATTTAATCTACTATTGCACTATCCTAATTTGTACGCCTTAGATGAAAAGGGTACAGGGACAACTACATTAGTTGAACATCAAATAAACACCGGTGATCATAAACCTATCCGTAAATTTCCCTTTCGGACGTCTCCGAAGGAAAAAGAAATTATCACAAATGAAGTAAGAGCCTTAGAAGCTAAACAAATCATCCAAAAGAGTACTTCACCATGGTCAACGAATTCAGTCTTAGTAAATAAAAAAGACGGTGGCCATCGGTTATGTATCGATTTTCGTAGCTTAAATGAAGTGACAAAAAAAGACGTCTATCCCTTGCCAAGGATTGACGATATCCTTGACACTTTGAAGGGCATGTGTTATTTCACTACCCTAGATCAGGCCAACGCCTATTGGTCTATCCCAATTTCCGCTAAAGATCGTGAAAAAACAGCCTTTATAACCCCTACCGGACTTTATGAATTTAACTATCTTCCATTTGGGTTATGCAACGCACCCGCTACTTTCCAACGATTAATGGACTTACTTTTATCCGGCCTACAATGGTCATCATGTCTCGTCTATCTAGACGATGTCCTAATTTTTGCTAAATCACACGATAAAATGCTCTCTAGATTAAAAGCAGTGCTAGATCGCTTGCAACAAGGAGGCATGAAATTGCGTCTTAATAAATGCAAATTCAGTTTTCAGGAAGTAAAATATCTTGGGTACACAATATCAGCCCAGGGTATTAGTCCAGACGATACAAAAATTCAAGCTGTAAAAGCAATTACCGCACCAAAAACAGTCAAAATGCTGAAATCATTTTTAGGCCTAATTTCATATTATCGAAAATTTATACCAAGCTGCGCCCAGCTATGTCAACCATTAACCGAATTGCTGAAAAAAAATGCTAAGTTTGTTTGGGGGGAAAGACAAAATACAGTTTTTGAATATCTGAAAAATAGACTGATAAACCCTCCGATTTTGAAGCATCCCGATTTTTCCAAACCTTTCATTTTGCAGACAGATGCCTCTTTGGATGGCATAGGCGCAGTTCTTACGCAAATTGATTGTGACGGTAAAGAACACCCTGTCGCATTTGCAAGTAGAACCTTAAAATCAGCAGAAAAAAATTATCCTATCACTGAACTCGAAACGTTAGCAGTTGTAGAGTTTGTAAAATATTTCCGACCTTATCTTTATCAACAGGAAGTCGTGATCCAAACTGATCACACAGCCGTGAAAGCTGTATTGGAAAAATCCAACCCCAATGGACGCATGGTTCGCTGGGGACTTGCCTTAGCCGGCATAAAATTGAACATTCAACCAAGAAAAGGTCACACGAATGCCAATGCTGACACTTTATCAAGATTACCCGATTCTGCTGCTAAACCAGTGTTTGATATGGAAACGGATGCCATTGCACGCCCACAAGAATCAAAACATGAACCAAATGTCAACTCTATTTCTGATGAACAAATCAATTTAAAGAAATTGCAAAGAGATGATCAGTTTTTGAATCAAATAATCACGTCACTTAGTGACAATGAAGAATGTGAAAGTTTTCCTAACTATCTCCTTAAAAATGGTATCCTATACAAAAATGAAAATGACATTGGAAAAATTGTGGTCCCTCAAGCATTGATTAACTTGGTTATACAAACTCATCATGATGATGAATTAGCGGGACATTTTGACTCAAGAAAGACTATACAGTTCATTGAAAAAAGATATTTTTGGCAAACCCTAACGAAAGACGTAACGAATTACTGTAAAACCTGCACAGTTTGTCAGAAAAATAAACCAATGCGTCGAAAAATCAAAGCTTCTCTAAAACCAATTCCAATCGATGGACCTTTTGAAAGAGTTGCTGTAGATTGCATGGGTCCCCTGCCCTTAACTGAAAAGGGAAATCGATTTATAGTTGTATTTATCGATTACTTCACCAAATATATTGAGGCTTTCGCCACACCCGACATTACAGCTAATACCATAGCACAACTCTTTGTCAATCATATAGTTTGTCGTCATGGAGCTCCAAGCATTTTGCAATCAGATCAAGGGACAGATTTTACGTCAAAGCTCATGACAGAAATCACTAGCCTGTTTAATACTCGAAAAATCCACACTTCAGCGTATCACCCAATAGGCAATGGGGAGGTGGAGCGTGCCAATCAAACGTTGATCACTCGGATCCGTATGTATATTCAAAATGGCAATCATGCTAATTGGGATCATCATTTATCTTATGCAGTTTTTGCAACGAAAATACATGCTAATGCAAGGACAAATCATTCACCATTTCAGCTAGTTTACGGACGTTTACCAAAACTGCCAATTGATGCTGTCTTACATTTTAATCCCTCAGTCTACTTTGTTGATCTTGATGACTATCAAGTGAAAGTTAAAAAGCATTTCACACAAGCACTCACTATAATTCAAGATGAAATTCAAAAGGCACAAGAAAAATATAAACAAGCATATGATAAAAACCAAAACAATGTGACTTATAAAATTGGTGACTATGTTTGGAAAGAGTCACAAATGATCAGGAAAAACCAAGCTAAAAAGTTACAACCTATCTTTCAAGGTCCTTACAAAATCCTTGACATAGAATATCCCAATCTTTTTCTGAATAATCCTAACAATTCAACTGGTGTTGAAACTATTCACGTCAATCGCTCTCGACCATTTGTTGGATGCCACAACGAAAATCAAAACAATTTTGATCAAGTGATAGCTCAACCAGATACAGAAGACAAAGAAATTCGGTTATCTTTGAAGTCCGACTTTGTTCAAAAGGATGATAATCGACAACATGGATACAACTTGAGAAAACGGAATTGACGAACAAGGACATTCGCAAATTTAGCAGGGGAATGTGAAGAAGAAAATAGTTTTGGTATAATTTGCATAATTTTTATAGAAAGTTTACTGTAGTTCGTTTTAATTAATCGTTTTTATATTTTTATTCTTTTTCTGCATAATTAGTAATCCTGTCACTGGTTCCTAGCACCACCCGAACCAAAAATTCCAACTTTGACCAAATTTCGTAAAAACATTAATCCTAAACCTACCAAATCTATACCAAAGCATATGTGGTTGATTCATTAGCCTTTAGCTAATGCGGTTTGGCCCTTATGCGCCTGTTATCTATTAATCTTAGCAAAAGCTACCTAGTCAAACTATCTTACGAAAATATCCGACCTAATGTCCTATTCTTCCTTAACTTTAATGAAACCTAGGTTAATTTTACCTACCTCCTCCACATAACCTAACATTACCAGTTTTCTATAAATACCAATCTTCTAATAATAAATTTTAGTGTATTTGGTTAGCCTTAATTTTTCGCAATTCGTTAGTTTAAAATTTCTAAAGTTCCCCGTTGGGTATTTGGTTATACCTTTATCGAGCAATTATGGCGCCACGTTTGTTTTACGCACGGAAAAGTAGTTTTTTAAATTGTTAGTTTATTTAATAAAAAAATCCCAAAAATCTTCATTTTTCATTTTGTCATTTGCCCCTGACACATCTAAGCTCTATGTACATGTTCAACACAGTAGGTATTGTAGCTTCCAAATAAATCTGAAAAAGTATAGCAGTATGCTGTGTATGCTTACCTGATTCTATTAATTTCAAATTATCAGTTTGCTGCCTCCAATAGTTTAGTATAAATAATCTCTAGAAAAGAACTGTTGCAGAAGGTGGTTCTCTATCTGACATAATTTTTGAATGTCTCATTATAACTACTGTGCCATAATATTCATTCCAAACTTACAATTTGTGCTTACTTATGGAATTTGATGACAATTCTGTCTAAGTTACACTAAACAAATGTGATAATTTTAAGGAAATGCAAAATTATGTATGAGTTGAATAGTTTTACTGTCACCTTTCTAAAGTTTTAATAAAAACATGCTTCCACAGTACAATATGAAATGATCATGCCATAAAAAATTCTGTATTTTTGATGCTGCATCACTATGGTCCTAAGCCTTAGAAATATATATGGATATAATGGTCTAATGTGCCCAACATCCACCCTTACTTATTCCTTAGGCTTAGGAGCATAGTGATGCACTGGGAGGGTGTAGGGTGTAACCACAAAGGCAGGCAAGATGGGTCTGCCCTGTTGTCCTGGATAACTTTACTTATGTATGATTTTATGCTTTACTCCTGAGTTCAGTACAGAGTTCAATACAAGGCAGTGAATTCCCGGCCTAGATCACTCTCCTCCTATGGATGGCAGTACGGCTTGCCTGTTCAAATCACCTTTCTTTTATTAATCTCACTGTAGCTTGCTTGTTAAATTGCATGTACTGCAGTGTTATATCATTTCTTGATATATATCTTATCACATGCATCTGCTAAACCCTTGTCAACCAGCTCCACTAATACCTGTGACATAAAAATAAAATTATCACATTCTGGTAAAATCTAATTTTTTGCTCCTTTGAATTCCATCTCAGTTGATATTACATTGACTAGGCCCAATGCAAAAAAAACACAAATGACCTATCTCATGGTCAAAAAACCATGGTGAAATTAAAAATTAAACTTCTTCTGTTGATTTTTACCTAACTTCTTTTGCATATGATACTGTATTTTCCTTACTTCCAGATTCTGCTATGCCCAGCAATTATTATATATGCCTGCCCCACCATTCAACCAGAGCCTGTATGCCTCCTGAAAAAAATATTTAGAATAGGTCTATTGATTTAGGCCCAAATTACAGAAAATTAGTTGAGAGTCATGTAAAATCTCAGTCAGAACTGTAGATTTGAGCTGAATAAGGTTTAAGTTATTGGGAGTAAAATGGTGGGTTAAAAATTGGTAAAATCTTTGGTAGAAAAAATTAACTCATGATTTTACCCATATTGGGATTACAAGAAAATCATGAGGTGAAGATTATTGAAAAAACCCTGCAATTTCACCCTGTCATCAGCAGGGTTGAATTCACAAGAAGTTTATATTTCTCATGTTAGGTACAAATTTGATTCATTCCTTGTGGTATTGCAGATTAAACTGAATCTCATGTTTGTGGAGGCAATAATGAGAAGCCCAAAAACTCAGATTTTTCAGAAAGGCTCTATGTTCAGATTTTCAAGCAAGCTGAACATAGCATGGCTGCCAATGCTCCATGTGATGATGTTCTGCATGGCACTATCCCCAAAGTTGTGCACATGTTTGATGATGATGTTCTGACTCATACATTGCTGTGATCAATCCTTGAAAAGCATACCAAAGCCTATGAATTAAGGGTCTGCAATACTAGTGTACCATCTGCTGCTATCAACAGCATATCTTTACTGGCTGCATACAATGTGCAATATATACCAATCAGACTGCTTATTTCAAATTTTCCTGATTGATTTGTTAACCTACTCATTGTTTCAACAAAGCAGCCATAAGGCAAATTAGACATGTTTGAATATGGAGAATCCATTGAACACAAAACATGGGATACTGCATATGCCAGAAATATTAGCCATGATTATTCTCTGGCTGGCATTGACAACAATTTGCCTTGATAGTATGAGTAGCTTAAACCAGCTTCTGGGGACCATCAGAACCAATAATTTTTTTTCTATTTGTGGATCTTGTCACATTGAATCTTGTTTAGTTGCCAAATAGTCCATCACTTTAAAATACTATGTTATCTGCACTTTAAGCTCAACTAATGAAAAAATTGATAGATGTCAAGAGTCTGACAAAAATATAAGGATCAGTAACAAAAAGGAAACAAGAAACACTAGAAAGTCGAACTTACATTTTTTCTATTGATTATTAGCCTTTTCTTGAACATGCTCATAAAAGATGGAGCCACATAGTTTCCGAATTTGACACTTTTATATTTTTACTTTCAGATCAATCATGGATTTGAACAAGGTTAACATCACTCAATTATTGTATATCTACAAAATAAGATTTTACATGCAAAGATTATGCAGTCAGTGCTGTAAAACAATGAGTTTGGATAAAAAGAGCCAGTACAGTCATGGACTTGTATGGGACTGCAGCACACAATAGAAGCAGTAATCAGTTCATACTAATCCAATTTTACAAACTATCAAGTTCAGTGTCTCAGTTTAGATTTAATTTTTCGCAATAATACACCTGCTTAATTGGTTGCCTGACATCCCAATGATTCAGTTATCTAGCCTAATGCCTGATTTGGCATTGCCAGACTGTCATGCTTTTTGAAAAATTTTTTGGGATGAAAATCAGGTCATGGTCAGGATCACACACTGATTAAAAGGATCAAACCTTGGCAGTTGATGCAACCAGAGTTTCATTTGCATGATTCACTTATTTGCAAGCCAAACTTTCTAGTATTCTGCTGTAGCTAACACACATTTATTTCCATCTTCTTTTCTTGTGAAAAATGGCTCCATAGTTGTACCACACAAATGATACAAAGACTATTCGATTTTGTATGGAGAGTCTGATACAAGGGGGAAATAACTGGCTTGACAAATAGTCAAGCTGGTGAGATATATATGCCATTAAATGCTGGACAGATAGAAGATCTCATCCCATGGTTATTTTTAGACTTTACAAGTCTTGTTGTTTTCTTAAACGGAAAGGCCTCAAATAGCCCAGTGATGAATGGTTCAAATTTTCTATGGTATGAATGGTTCTGACAGATATACCATCTGTTACTGAGTCCTCACCAAGCATCAGGCTAAGCTCCCATACTCAGGCTGATGCTATCTTTTGTATAGAACTGATCTGCACATCATTTTTGACTGTCACAACAGCATCTACACATGGTTAGCTAGCTTTATGCCAAGTTTGTTTTGCCAATTTTTCATTAAGCACGATACACATCCCATTCATGAAGCTGGATCAGCACCTCACCTACTATAGAACATGTGTTTGTTAATTCGTTCGCAAAAAATTGGTTGCCCTCATTCATCTCTTTTCATATGTTATTATTATCCTCATGTCTACATTGGGCGCCACATTTCTAATATAGGAAAAACGTTTTATTATTTAGAAGAGGATTGAAAGGGTAAATTCTATAAATAAATATTTGGTAAGAAAATCATCTTATGCTAATTTTAAAGTGTGTTTTCAAGCCTGACTAGTTTTAGTGAGGTGTTTCCTGAGTGGCAAGATTTCTGTGGTTGACTTCCCAACCCTGGCTGAGGAGTCATTCCAAATTTGGAGACAGGTGCAGGGAACTACTGGCATTAACATCAAATCCAGGCTGTCTCTCCTGCCAAAAATTCCCCCTAATAATTTTATTTTCTCTCTCAAACTCCACTGATTGAGAAGAAACATTTCAGTCTGAGGCATCTTTTGTTTTTCTAATATAATAAGATCAAGTTTTTACATTTCACCATGATGAAGCAGAGAGATGGCATTTGAGTTTGTGTGTACCAACTTATTGCATTGTGCCTGATGAATTTTGTAAATTTTCCTATTGAAAAAAGTCACAAATTCTTGATTTTTACAGTGTGGAAATGCATTTTCAAAGATTAGCCTGAACAGATGCAGAATGGGTTCATTTCTTGAGACATGACTTTTTTTGGCAGATATGAATACTTTGTAGAAATCAGTCTAATATATGGAATCTTTCTTTTTCATAACTGAACAGCAGATCTGCATGGTGGTGTAGCAGTTTTTTTCTAAAAATTTTTCAGAGTTTCTGCCTAAAATCCTTTTTTGGGGGAAGTTCATGCCATCATATTAAATTTTGTTCAAGAGGATGCTCAGAGTGTTTTTTCTAGGCCATTAAGTAATGTATTGAGGCAGTTCACAATGCTACAAGAAGCAAAGAAAGCTTATTGACTATTGAATATCAAAGTATTATCTTTGAATCAAAAAATTCTTAACAGTTTTAAAAACTGCTCCATGGTCATACACTTGTCTGGATGAAGTCAAGAACTTTGCATGATATCAAAATTCCTACCAATGCTCTGTGCTATGTAGTTGATGTGTGAATCTTTTTTGCTTCTCTTTTTCAAGGTGATAGTGAAAGCACCATTGAAAGTGTGGGAAACAATTAATTGGCTGAAGGTTGGCTCATAGCGATCTGGAAGGGTATACGAGCCAATCCATCAAAAAACCACAAATTTGTTGAACAATCTACCAAAGAAATCAGCTCAACTTGAGTTTAACAGTGATTGTTCACTTACAAAAGATATTCCAATGATCATTGAGTACTTCAGGGAGGTTTCATTCTCTGTGCAACAGTGCTGTGTTGAGCTGAGAAAAAGCATCAAAGAATGTGCTTTGATCTGTTGCAAGCTGGTGCAATCAAGACATACAAAAATTAGTCAACAATTTGAAGAAATGTTTTGGTGAGAACTATTTTTTGAAAGTTAAATATTGATGAGAAAGTTTTTTCATTGATTACAGGGTGGTTGGGTAAATCATGAGGAAGCTGAAACGAATAATCTGTTAATTTGAAGGAATTATATTAAGGTAAAAATTATTCCTCTTCTTGACAATAGATTTCTATAAATCGAGCATATTCAAAATTTATTTAATATTTTAACCACATGTTGTTTGTGGGATGACAAATTGATTTGACATCCACTGTTCACCAAATTCATGCTCAATTTGGATTCTAGTCAGCCTTGTTTATTCAACAATTTCTTTTACACATTTATAGTGATTTGATCACTCTTTCCACAAATTTCATACACAGCATAAATATCAAGGATCAAAGAATCCAACCCGACCTTGTTTGTCATTTTTGGATCCAACAAGTGTCGAAATTATCAGAAGTAAGTGTGTCTTGTAATACTCATACAGATATCCAAAATAGTGTTTCTTCAGATATAATGAAGCAATATTATAACACACATTGTTTATCAATAAAGCTGCACAGAAAAAAGTTGGTGGAAATGCATTTGTAATCCAAGTCACTGATACAATTAATGCTTTCAGTCATGGATTAAAATATGTGAAGAGGCTCAAAGTGAGCAAATTCTAATTCTCAACTTATTTAACCATGCTAGCAGTGAAGTTTTTTGAAATCCAATTATCAATTGTGACAATTGGAATTATGTGATTCAGCAAGATTAGGTTCCGACCATGAATTTTAGGCTGGAAAACATGGAGAATTTATGCAATGAAAGTACTTTCAGCCAAGATGCCATGATGTCTTTCTATCCTCTGTTGCACAGGCAAACGTATTAGCCCTTGGTAGAAATAAGTGCAAAAAAATAGAAAAGAGAAAAACAGGAAATAATAAAATAAACAGAAAATAGGAATAAGAATAGAAAATGAATATGAAAAGAGAAATAAACAGAAAATAAAGCAAAAACTTAGAAGAGAATAAAAAATGATGAAAAAATGAAAATACAATAAATGAGAGGAGAAATGAATTGTAGCACCTAAAATAAATCCACGACACCTTTTGTATTATCTTATCAGATAAACTTAGAGTGAAACATCAGCAGCACTCTTACAGTTTATCCTGCCTGCATGTGATTTACTCCTTTATTTTTTCATGTATTTCAGTTGAAACTCAAATTTGACGATTTTTTTTACATATGATTTTATGTTTTTTCTAGCATTGTGAACTGCCACAAAACACTACTTAATGTCCTAGAAAAACACTCGGAGCATCCTTTTGAACGAAATTTAATATGATGGCATGAATATCCCTGGAAAAAGGATTTTGTGCACAAATTCTGAAAAATTTTTAGAAAAAAATCTACCATACCACCATGCAGATCTGCTGTTCAGTCATGAAAAAGAAAGATTCCATATCTTACACTGATTTCCACAAAGTAGTCACATCTGCCTGTGAATTCAGCAATTCAACCCATGTTTATACTATCCGCAGTATGGGTGTTGGGGGAATTGATAAACATTACCTTCTCCCCCAAATTACCTTAAGCCAATCCGAGTCCTGCCACTGGCCTTGTCCACCCAGAAGTTCCTCCCACATTGCACAAAATAGGCAAGATTATATGGCTAATCAGAACCTAAAAGTGATAAATGGATGGAAAAAAGAATTATGCTATTGTCTATCCTGGTTTTACATTGATCTTCATTTTTGTCTTGTGTGTCACCCTTTTTTGAACGTTTATCCTTCAGCATTGAATGGGCAAGCACCCATTTTTGCTGTCATCTAGCCAGGGGACTCATTTGTGGGACGTTGGTACCTTCAAAAGGAATAAGGCACTCACCTGATTCTAAGTAACTTAGCTCATTCTTATTTGGTTAGCTAACTCACAAGTTCAGTAGTTAACTTGACAGTAAAACTTTCAGGAATCACTAGTCATGTTCTGGTGGGATAAGAGTTTACATATTATTATTATATCTGTAACTGGGCTTCATCTTCAATACAGGCTATCGATTGATTTTTTCAGAAAACATGCCATTATATTTTTTCCTCACTATTACTGATTTGGGTTAGCTTAGCCAATGTCAAAAAAGCTGTTCTAGAATTATTCAAGTTCTGTTCAACAGGATGAGGATTCAGATTTGAGCCACAATCAGTTACTGAGCAAAGGTGTTGAAGAGAGTGAGGACATAGACAAAGTCGTTGTTTGTGAAAATGATGATTTTGATATTTCATCACAGTTTGGTAATATATTCAACTTTCTTATCGAACTATTTTTGAAATTTCCTGTTAGCACCATGCTAAAGAACCTTGTTAAAGTGGGCTAATGTTTAAACTGCAGTTCCGATTTAATCTGTGCTAATGTTTAAGATTTTATTTACTCTAGAAAATTTAAGAATAACAGCCATAACGACCAGTGATCTTTTACCAACAATACATTGAACATGGTGCGGATAACTATGAACTTCACCCATAAGATATTGGAATGCAGTGCTCCAATTAAGAATGTTGAGGATTTATATTTAAAAACTGATTAACGTCACCAAAACCTATTATTTCTACCACTCATCTGTCAAAACTCAATGAGAGAGCAGTATTTTTGAATTTATTGTTGTTTTGTAGAAGTTCATAATTGTATTTTTCGTTCCTGTTTTCAACTCAAGAAGTCGAGGCTACAATAGCATGTTATACGCCTTTTCTCACAGGCAGTTTTAATGTCATAGGGTAGAAATGATGTTTTTGTGCCTGTGAGCCTTTCAAACTTTTGAATTCTTCCGGGTTTTTGTGCCTATGGGCTTCTGGCCCTTGTGGGCCCATTCATGCTACTAGATTGTTTGTGCTCATGGGCCCCACCTTTTTAATGTGTAACAATAGAGACCATTAGAAATTTTTGCATAACTTCACAATGATTGGTGTCAAAATACAGAACACAAATGCTCATTCATTGCAAATGTGGGAAGTCCATGATCTCATCACAAAAAATTGGTGAATAAGTCGCCTAAAACCAAGTGAAAAAGTCATGAATTTTAACAAATCAGGGTTTCAGGGTTCAAAACTAACTCTTTTAATGTGCTCCACAATTTTTGATTGCATGAAATCACCACAACATTCCATCAATTCATTTGTAATATGTTTATTTATATATATAGCATTCGATTTGGCATCTTAGATGTGTTCTTTGAGTATTATAATGCCACACTTGATTTAAAGTTATAGCAAAATCAACAATTTGGTGAAAAAAGAAGTAGTTTCAATAAGCCAAAAAAAGCTCAACTAGAGCATGCATCAGTTTTTTGAGTAAAAAACGGCAAAAATGTTTTGGGTCCTTCCACCAAATGGTGAAAAATTCTGTGCAGAAAAACTGATTCAAATGACAGAATAAACCTCTTGAGCATACAACATGACTCAAATTTCAAGGAAAATCATTTGAATAATGTATCAAAATTCAAGGCTATTATTGTGCAGAGAGATGCTATGCCCTCCATTGCTAAATTCGAGCCACTATTTCAAACAGAGAAAGAGTTTCGAGTTCTATCTTCATTCTTATAATTGAGACAGATCAGGGAGACACCATACATGTCAACCAGCTCTGACCTTACTTTGCAGGCAGTGGATTTGGCGCCTTTGTTGTTTCTTTCAACAAGCCGAGACTTTGCACCAAATTTGATCGACCACATCTTGATGCAGAGGTCCCAACCACTAATTCAAGATGCTCTTCTCTTTGTAGTCCTGCTCACAGATGAGGATGGACCACCATGCTCCTCACAGAGTATCCATTCTTTTCCATGCTGGATTTTAGTGGAAAGAAGAGAATGAGCAGCCACAAGAGCATCATATCATCGGCACTTTCTCTTGTTATAGACTTCCCCACAATATATCCAATGCCAGCAAATTTGTGAATCCCCAACTTTTGGTCACCATACTGCCGAATGAGCCACAACCAAAGAAGTCGCCTGCCAACAATCTAATGGATCATTTGAGGACCAGCCATTGCACACCCGTACAACCAATCACCATGGACTTGCTGTGCAAACCCCACCACAGCAAAGAGGAGGACACTTTTTTCAAAGGACCACAGTGTCACGTGCTGCTAAATTTCCCCCAATGTCATGTGATTCTCATCATGTTGATACTTAATTTATTTGTAGCTTTTTTGTTTTTGCAATAATTTGCTTTATGTTCCTTTCCTTCATTATTTTGCACATGTATTTTTATGTTCCATTTTATTGTATTTTTGCTTATTTTGTTTGTTCTTGTGCAGGCGGGCTGCAGTACGCCGATTAGCTAAAACTTTGGCCAAAACGTGCCTCACGGGCAGATAACTATTTTAGGTGCTTTCCATGCACTTCTTATCACCTTTTGGTTATGCAAAAACGACTAGCTAAGAAGTTTTCCTGAAGAGGTTCGTATGTTTAGTATTGGCATGTCACGTCCGCCTCAGTGCTAAGCACATGCAAACAAAAAAATGTATATGTGCTCATAATGTGGCATCTCCAGCATCTGGTCTAGCTGCAGAAGTTAGCTTGGGTATCGAGAACTCCCCCCAGGCCAGTGCATAGCCAACAAAGTCCTTAAAAGGACATGTTTCTTTAGTTTTTTGCTCATTTTTGGGTTTACTCACTTCCATCCACTTAGCCTTTACATCCACCGCCCTTATTTTAGAGATTTTCATATATACTTCACATCTGCTGCCCTTCATTTACATATTTCTGCCTGTGGTTTGTGCCAGGTCACTGCCCGTACGTGTATCCAATAAAGAGAGTTGACACCAGCCTCCATCATTTACCTTCAGTTGAGAAACCAAGTTGGTACATCCCCCATCCATTTGCCATCCGAATCACCAACCATGGACCCTGTCACACTCATCGAATTGTTGAGAAGTAGGACTATGTGAGTCTTCTCAGGGGATTATTATCATTGTGGGATATATTTTGGGGAACTCTTCCTAAGTCAGTTTTCCCCCTGAGTTTCCCAGAAAAGTATGGCCTTTTTCACTCACTGTGATAGGGTCAAACTGACATGGTTTACCATCAATGTGGTTGAAAAATGGCGTTTTCTACCCAACAGGATCTCGTTTTCCCCATTTTACATGGCAGTGACCTCTTCCCACATTTAGGGGAAAAGATCGAGGGAAAAAACAGTGGTTGGAAAATGATGTTCTCTCCTTCTTTTGAGTGATAATGTGTAAAAAATTGCTATGTGAAAAAAGGTTTAGGCTCTTCCCATAAATGTGAAACAATAATTTTGATGTCAAAGCCCAAAAGCTGCAGTTCATCAAAAGCTCAAAATTATCAGCTGCAGTGAAGCACAATTATTGTTCATTCATTTGAAGGTATAGTCGCAGGATAGGTTTCCTGATAATCGAGACTTCTTGTCTATATACACCAACCAATCAGAAAAGCCTACTACAAAAGTTTACTGTACACAATTAACTCTGAAATTTGGGTTTAATTTTTTAGAAAAAAATTTACAGGCTGTCTGAGGGGTCAGGAATCACTTGAGGAAACATTTTTAAGTCTCACACTGCTCAAAGACTCAAGGATGAGCTTAGTAGTCATTTTTCCACCCATGAATTGTCACAGTGATTTCAGCATCATTGTTGTCACCTTCCTCTTCCATAAATGACATGTAGATTGGTTGACCAGGGACAAAATCTTCCCCATTGGCTAGAGTGAAGAAACAATAAACAAACAATGAACTGAAGAAGAAATTAAAAAATGACGATGTTACTGGAGAAGAAGTGGGAAAAGGTGGTGAAAAACATAAAGTCAAGCGAGAAAAATTACCAGAATAAAGCACGATCAAGGAACCCTGCTGTGTGCACAGCTTCAGACTACAGACAGGCGACCACTGATCAGCAATAGGACATGTTGTGTAAAAACCCAGAATAAAGCAAAAAAATGTGCTATGCAAGGATAGAAGCGATCACTAGTCAAAATATCTTTACAGCAAGACTAACGCCTTGGTCCTTTATGCAAATTAGTTATGAATTTATTAGGAGAAGGGAAAAACGACTGAACCAGTGGACAAACGTCCAGCACACAAGAATCCTGATAAAAACCACCACCAACCACCCCAAACATATAAAAGCATCAGATTATAAACATCAACACCATGCAAAATTAGGAAACAGGTGAACACAAAAAGTTACATACCATATTTATTCTAATAAACAGCGCCCTCTAATAAGCAGCGCCCTCTAATAAACGGCGCGACAACAAGCTGGAAAAAGTAATAGACAGCGCCCTCCAATGAACGGCGCGCCGCTTATTAGAGGATTCCATGTCACAACATCCGGTGCACCGTTTAATAGAGGAATTTAGGTACCAAATGTCAGTGTAAACTGTAGACCAGCATTAACCATTAACAGTAGTGAATGCAAATTTTGTTTTCTTGTGGTCATTACTTAATGTGTTGAATTTCTTTCTTTATTATCATGGAAAATATTATTGACAAAACTCATGTCGATAAAACGGTGTCAAAAAAGAAATATTCTTTGGATTTCAAACTTTCAGCTATCACTGCAGCGGAAAAGGAAGGAAACCGTCCAGTTGCAAGTCGATTGAATATATTGGAATCCAGAGTAAGAAAAATCATTTTTCAATGGACATTACCATATGTATGTGTGTAGAAAAAATTTTCTAGGGGAGAAAAGAGAGAGAAAATTATTATCTTAAAACTTTGTGGAAATATCGATTTTATTACAATTTTTTGCGTAGTCGGTAAATTAAGAAATAAGAAAAAATTTCAGATTTGTGAATGGCGTCAGCAAAAATCCAAGTTTATCGGTGCAACTAATTCTGGCCCGACTGCGAAAAAATTCAGGCTTGATGGTGGCAGAAGAAAAGTGACTGAGGAGTCTATCGATTCAAAGTTAGAAGATGAAATTTTCGAATGTCGTGAGCAAAGGCTTCCCGTAACTTGCAAATGGATTATGCAAGGAGCGAAGTTTTTATTTGATGAAAAGCTGCGTGAAACTGATCCAACTGCGCATACTCGAAGCTTCAATGCCAGTAGAGATTGGTTACAAAAATTCATGATCCGCAATAAATTCGCTATTCGTCGCCGCACAATGATTTCTCAAAAATTACCCGCCGATTTAATCCCAAAATTGACAGATTTTGTTATTTTTGTGCGTCAACTCCAACTTAAAAATAATTACGCGTTGACTTCCATCTTCGCTTGTGATGAAACAGCCATCTGGTTAGATATGCTGCCAGATACTACTGTGGATTCGATCGGCGTCAAACAGGTGATCAATATATTATCAATATATCGTAGATTATATCAATATATTCATAAAATACATTATTAATTATCCTTATCTTGATCGTTTTATCTTATCTCACAAACTTTTTGTAACATATTGCTACACGATTTTCTATTCTGCGTAATGCTTCTATATATTAAATTAAATTAAGGTGCCTATAAAAACGACGGGCCAGGAAAAAATGAGGATAACTGTTATGCTGTGCGCAAAAGCCAATGGTTCCAAATGCAAGCCATTTGTTCTGCTGAAGCGAGTTCGTCCTTTACCTGCTTTGGAAAAGTCGTTTCCGCAACTAAATTTTGACTACAATGCTACCGAATGGATGGACAATGAACAGACTAAAAAATTTTTACGTTTGACATTTGGCCAAATTTCCTTCTCTAAAAGATTACTCGTGTGGGATGCTTTTCCGTGCCATATTTCAGATGAAACAAAAGTTTACATGAAACAGTTGAAAGCTGATATGGCCGTGATTCCTGCAGGCTGCACAGGTCTAATTCAACCAGGAGACGTTTGCTGGAACAAGCCATTCAAAGCTTCTTTGACTGATCAGTACACGGAATGGCTTTCAAGTGGTGATCACGAATTTACAAAAGCTGGCAACATTAAAGCTGCACCTTTGCAAATTGTTTGTCAGTGGATTTGCAAGGCATGGGAGTCTCTTTTGGTTGAATTGATAGGAAAATCGTTTCGATGTTGTGGAATCGCCTTGAAAACTGATGGCTCAGAAGATTCAGATATTGCATGTTTCCAGGATGGCAACAAATGTGCAGCTGGCAAACAAATGTTGATTGAAAAGAACGATGCTTTGCTTAACAGTGGGTCACGAGATTCGAGCGAAATCAATGTCATCATAAACGATGAAGATTTAGATGAAAATAATCTGGATTTGAATTTTTTCAACAATATTGCATCCGATGAAGAAATTGAAGAAATTGAATTGTAAAATGTGGTTAATCTCGTTTTTGTTTGCATCACACATTGTTTATGAATTAGTACATGGAAAAGCAAACCCAAACTTCGTGAAAAATATATTTAACAGCACCCTCTAATTAACGGCGCCCTCTAATAAACGGCACAGCAAATAAGGTATTGAAATAATAAACGGCGCGCCATTTATTGGAATAAATACGGTAATTAGAATAGCAGTTCTCCTTTTACTACACTTTACCCTCCTCCAAGGCCAACTACTGCAGCATAATCACAAAATACAGTACTCTGCGTTGATACCACTGCTTAATCTGATAGAGTGTGT